>SMLS01061616.1:0-30572 GCA_004785975.1 Popillia japonica
GTGTTTGCCTCTAGCGTGGTTGACATGTCGAGTTAGCATAATGCTCTAGCACCCATCAGCTCCTTTTTAGTCACAACATTTTTACTTCTAGTGTGGCTGACACGTCGAGTTACTGTGTCTTTCTAACTTCCATTACCAACTTTTCAGTCAGTATATTTTTGCCTCTCCCGTGGTTGACACGTAGAGTTGCTGTGGGTGTTGACATTCTTTACTCATCTTTTAGATAGAAGGTTTTTGCTTCTAGCGTAGTTAACACGTCCACTTACCTTAACTATTTGACATCCTTTACCGATAGATTTTCATCTCTAGCGTAGTTCACATGGGGAGTTACCGCGATATTACGGCATTCATCACTCAGCTTACAATCGAGAGGTGTTTGCCTCTAGCGTGGTTGAAATGTCGAGTTAGCATGATATTCGGCAATTCCTTACCTATCTTTTAATCAGCAGATTTTTGCCTCTAGCGTGGTTGAGACGTCGAATTACTGGAACATTCTGAGATCCATCACTTACTTTTTAGTCAGCAGATTTTCGYCTCTAACGAAGTTTATACGTCGCCTCTAGCGTAGTTGATATGTCGAGTTAGCATGATATTCGGCCATTCCTTACCTACCTTTTAATCAGCAGATTTTTGCCTCTAGCGTGGTTGAGACGTCGAATTACTGGAACATTCTGAGATCCATCACTTAACTTTTAGTCAGCAGATTTTCGCCTCTAACGGAGTTTATACGTCGCTTCTAGCGTAGTTGTTCCATTCTTGAAGAAGCCACTCATTTTAGTTGCGGGACATCGAATTTGTTTCTTTTTTCATTCTTTATTTGCTTATTCTTCTGTTTTGTGCCACTACGACAGAGTTTAAACTTGGAAGCCTTCATAATAGGCTTCTAGACATATTTTGCAACCGAAAAAGTAAAGTTAATTTATTCCTTTATAAAGCAAACTGCCAGTGATGCCAATTTGAAAGGTTAATATTGTCAAAGAAATTAATATTTCCCTATAGTACCTTCTCATAAAAGCAATGTAAATAATGTAGAGACGAGATAAGAAGAAAACGAGGCTTGGGTACGGTAGAGAGAGGGGTGCGTTCGAAGCGGCGTTAGGGAATGGTTTGAATATCCTTCGCAGATAAAAACCAACTGTAATTAATATAATTCTTTTTTATCTGTAGTAAACTGAACAACCAATTAGAATAAATTATGCTGTCAGGCGATCGTGAAATCGTTTTAAAAATAAGGCCCCGGCTTCGTCCTTTGATATATTGGCGAAAGGTTTTGTCAGTTAGAATGGGGACGTTACACCGCACACTTTCCCGGAGCTGTTCTCGATGGTTATGTATAGAATAATGTTGGACAAAAGGCTGTTCCTAGGTATTATAGTCCCAGCATCTGCATCAGACTACTTTAGCCCGTGCATGTGTATTCGAGTTATAGCACCCTTCAAATTCACCTTTAATAATTACCTGCCTCTTGCAAGACTAACACTCTCGCCAGCGTGAAAACTTTGATTACAACCACCCCTGTAGCGGGTCTATTTTCCACCCTCGCGTGTATTTGTTAGTTTCAAAGTCGGCTACCTCGGATCCTATACACAGAAATTAAATATTTACATATATTTCGAGTACCTACTCTGAACTTTTCGCTTGTATTACAGTCTGACGACGATTACCGAGAACGGGGCGCTCCTTTGGCGCAAAAAAGGGGTACGTTTTGTATATCTGATCAAACGTGCGCGCGTCCTAAATCAACATTTAAGTTTTGCACGCTTATTTCTTTAATAGCGATATTTTTACGGCCAGTTATTCTAATTACTTACACCCTTAAGTGTGGTTATTAAAATTTTCGCCTAGCATGTGAAATTTTGGTCCGCCATTCTAGATAACATCAATCTCGAGAATATTCAAACAATTTAAGATACATCAAAAGAAATCTGTCACGTGCATTACGGGAATTTTTTACACTCACTACAGCAGGCCGCGGGAACGAGATATGCGACAGGGAAATGAGGGTGCCCTGTAGATTGGAGAGACAAAATAAACAAAGGAATTTACATATTTGTCACTGAATCACAATCTATCTTTCTGTTTACTTATGGTTCACATTTGTTTGGGGAGCATACCTACGCCATGTAGGTTATATGTGTAGAACCGTTCTGTTTGGCGTGCGGGGGGTGTAGGGCGGCTGCGGCGGTTATTAAAAGGGTTTGTATATTTGCATCGTTAATTCAATAAGGCCCTAACCTTACGCGTCCGCGAGGACGTAGGAGGAAAAAAAGAGCTCCAGCAGGAGACACATTCCGCTTTACGTTTTGATATTTGCAAACGAAGTAAAAGTTTCTAATTAAAAGAATAATGGGGCAACTTTCCGAAGCAACACAATACATATTAATCAAAGACTTTTTTAATTCTTAATTAGCACAGCTCTCTCCGGATTCATCGAGTTTGAGTTGTCGAATTTAATTATGACATAATTTTTAAAAACTTCACATTTCTAATTAAACCTAAATTCTACCTCCACCTAGTCTAACAAACAATCACCTCCTTACGCTGCGACCGAGATTAAAACATTAAAGAATCAGATTGTCCTATTCCTTCCATCTAGGATTTTGAGGGGAAAAAATTAATTCTTTTTTACATCTTTTTTATATCCACCCCCGACAGTTGAAGCCGAAGGTAGAGTCATACGAAAATCCCCAAGGAAAAGCCAGGAATTAAGTACAGATCCAGAAAGACTGTAAATCATGCTCGCAGGCAGTGGCAAGCTTACCAAGAACCAGGCTTCGCCTTCTTACACGCGCATTTTCTACCACCCCCGAAAACGCAATCGTGGTGTTGCTTTTACCCCGAGATATGAGGAACGGTAGTTTATTAGGTGGGGATGATCAATTCGTGCCCACAAGATTGGAAATATACCCTTTTATCTGTGTATATATATATATATGTATATGTATGTGTCTGCATGAATTTTACAAATATTCTCTAGACTGGCTAGACTGTACGTGTAGCAGTAATTACCGTCAGCTTCGGTGTTCCTTTGACGTCTCTTTAAGCCATTAAAAAAATATAAAATGATCCAAATGATTTAATCGCTTCACCGCGGAATTATACGGCTTTCAAAGTCTAGCTTGTCGTGTCCCCGTACACGGCATGCTTTCTTCGGCTTTAATTTACTTAATTGCGAATGTGTTCGATATTAACGGCATTTACACGTGTGGCCGTACGGTTGGTGGTAAATTAACGCGGAACTACACACTACAGGGCAACGAAAAAAGGACTGCTTTTATGCGAGCTATTAGTTGAAGCCGGGCTGTTTCAAAGTGAGCTTAATGCAATTCAAACGTATCTGAAATAAATGCGTATTGATTTTTGTTCCAATTTTCTCTTCAAAGGAAGATTTAGGGCGTAATTAGAGTTGATTCTATTCGATTTTTAGTACCTAATCTACCACTACCAGAATCTGTGACAGAATTAGCGGGATACCAGGTTTTTTTAGGACAAACTCAAAATATGGGAGATTTATGGTAAATTATGTCAGTTCCTGTTTTCAAAAAACGATGTCACAGAGGGATAATTGACCCAAGAACACCAATAAATCCATTGACGTGTGAGGCCATTCGGGTTCCAAGAAAACACAATCTACCCTCTCCCCCTTCCTTCCCCCCTCCCCCCAACATTACTATCCAGAGTGATCGCCTGCGAGGGCGTCGCAAAGTCCAATACCTGGGAGTAACGACAAAAGCTCATTGAGTCTCAAAAACATGCTCATACTCACCGATACTCATCTACGGCACCCTAACCTGGTCTAGTTCCAGAACCTCTCAAATAAGACGACTCAACATCCTTCAAAATAGGTTCCTCCGAATGATCTTCGAGACGCCCGTATTCGTCAATACTACTCAAATCCATACAGACCTGCCATTTCCGACTTTCAACCAAAATGCTTTGGAACTGGCCAGAAAAACTCTGGTTGGTTGGAGATATCGTTGATGGAACATTTTTGGGAATTGGACACATATAGGTCTCTGCCGCACAACGTAGCCAGACGGATCCTTGCAGACTTTAGGCTAGATGAGCCACCCTTAGAGAAGAATTGAGACCCACACCTTCCGAGCAGCTCAGGACTGCTCTCAATTGAGGCAAAAGGTTTAAAGGCGAATGTTTTGGAAAGTTGGAAACGTCCTTGCAGACGTCTAGGCTAGATGAGCCACTCTTAGAGGATTTTTCCTAATTGAGCCAAAAAAAAATTTAAGAGCCACATGGATTTCCCTTAAAATTCAATTTTTACGTCAACTTATGGTTGGGGGTTGTTTTTGTCTTCCTGTAACAGTTCCCGTTTCTAAAATAACCAAGATACGTCATAGTATCATCAATTATACGTCATTAAAATCACTATAGGACGTCAGTTTTACGTCTTTTTACGGTGAAATGCTCAACCTCAAGTTATCAGCGGGTAAAGTGATCGGTGACGTTCGAAGACGTCATTTTCAGGTCAATTATATGACTTATAAATGACGTTAACATACTTTTTGTGCAAACGCCTAATGAGCCACCGTTAGAAAGGAACTGAGACCCACACATTCCGAGCTGCCTAGAATCGTTCTTAATTGAAACGAAAAAATTTAAGAGCCAGTTGGCCCAATCTTAGAGCAGCTGTCTTCTATAATTTTCAAATTTTGGAAACGCGAATTTTGCACTGATTTCCAAATTGGATTGTCCTTAAAATTTAATTTTTACGTCAAATTATGGCTGGGGGTTGTTTTTGTCTTCCTGTAACAGTTCCTGTTTCTAAAATAACCAGGATACGTTATATTATCGTCAAATATACGTCATTAAAATCACTATAGGACGTCAGTTTTACGTCTTTTTACGGTAAAATACTCAATTTCAATACATCAGCGGGTAAAGTGATCGGTGACGTTCGAAGACGTCATTTTCAGGTCAATTATATGACTTATAAATGACGTTAACATACTTTTTGATCTAATGTGTCCCTGTTTCTAAAATAACCAGGATACGTTATATTATCATCAAATATATGTCATTAAAATCACTATAGGACGTCAGTTTTACGTCTTTTTACGGCAAAATGCTCAACCTCGAGATATCAGCGGGTAAAGTGATCGGCGACGTTCGAAGACGTCATTTTCAGGTCAATTATATGACGTATAAATGACGATAGCATACTTTTTGAACTAATCTGATCTATGACTGTATAATGGGGTGAATCAACACAACAGAAGCATAACAGCTCACAGCAGTGTATCTAAGAGATTCTGGAGCCGATTTTGATTTAAAATTTTTTAAAAATCATTGAATTCCGCAGCGAAAAACCGCTAATAGAACGATTATCGAATAGTACATTCCCTATACAAACGACCTAACAAAAATATCACCCTGATCTATTTTTAGAAAGTATCTAACCACCTATATATGCATTGCAGTTGTCTGTCGTAACTTTTATCCTATAGGGGTTATCCTGCGTCTGCGGACTTTAAACTTCCCCCTACCCTTGTTTATGTTTACATCGGCTTTCGGAATACAGCTGCGATACAACATGCAGTACAAGCGCGGACTCGATACACGGCGCTAGTCTGGTGCGCTCCGTCTGCAGCTGCGGCGATTAAAATTTATTTAAGATTTTCAATGATGATGTCTTATCATTGATAAGTCAAGGAAGGCGTTGCACGGGATCGCTAGTTTCCCGTGACGTCATAGGAGGCGTCCTACGGCACCCAATACCGTTTTTGAGGGAGTGGCAAGGGGTCACTTTAATCTTTTTATGCCATTCAAATCTAGTGGGTGGTTCGCAACTAGAATCCTGCGCCTCACATATCTCTATATCTATTCTATATACCCGATATTTGTCCATATAATGTATAGGGAGGATAAAAATATATAATTCCGCGACATTCCCCTTCATTGTTTCGACAAACTATATTTCATTTTTAACTTAGTTTAAATCGTAAAAATCGTTAGTCCTTGCAAGTCTAAGATCTCCCATATATTGCCGAAAAATTGGACGTTAATCGTGAAAAATTAATCATAAAATGTTAGAGATGGAATCAAGTTAGATTTTACATGAAATTTGGGGATATTTCCGCCGCCTCCACCAAAATTTCTTCCACCCAATAAATATTATTTTGAAGCATTAGCGTAGAATATTTTGCGTCCACTCTACCTACATTTATTTCTCCTACCATTTTTTAAATATTTAAAGCTGAAATTGTACAATTTCCACCCTCCAACCTTATAGATTTTAAATAATTCCACTTACTCAGGATACGAATCATTCCCGAGCAGGTCCCACACTATCCTGCATTGTCCTCACATCCTACCGTCCTGTTATTGATCCACAGCTTTGTTGGCGCTAAGCTTGTCCTATTCTCCGCTAGAGAGCGGTCGGAATTTCAAACTACTTCAGGCTAAGCGATAACAGATGTCTCCCTTCGAAATTGCGTCATTTCGTTTGAATTTACGTATTATCTCCAGGACATCTACGTACGCATTTAACCCACTTTCAAGTTTTTTATTGCAGCTATATTTATCAATAATAAAAATTGTTGATGTTCTGGTAGTATTGCTGATAAGGCTGATCTGTCAGATTGTCTTAATAATATCAAGCGAGAATTCTCCGCGTAAACATTGTTATATTTCCTGAATGGGCGTTACGTTCGTTTCGATAGATTGTTAAAGGGAAAAAATCACTAGGATCAGCAACCTCGTTATTTTATTATTGTGTCTTTGGCAGTGTTTTCCTCTTTTTTGTAAATAGAGTAGGCCCAGATCTCTCTTGTTAGACGCTTTTCTTTTTCGTAACTCATTATTATGTGATGCTTGTACAAAGACGAGAAAGTTTTTTTTGCTGATTTTATTTTGATATTAACCAAATTGAATTGAATTAAATAATATCCAGAATTTTTTTTTTTTGAATATTTTAATTTGTTTTGGCAAACCGCTCCATTAGGCCCAGGCAGTACATGCTCTCACGTTCGATTACGTTGAATTGCTAGAAAATTATCCAAATTACATGATTATCGTCAATTATACGCCATCAAAATCCTTGAAAGACATCGTTTTGCGTCCGAATAATGTCAATATTATATCTAATTAGCGCCAGTTATAACTGCTCAAATAATACGATAACATTACTTATAAATGACGTTAGAGGAATGTTAGTTGCTGGACGTTAATTAAATATCAGAATTACGACATTTCCTGGACATCAGGTTTTGTCTAATTAGCGATATTGCGGATAATGACTAAAAACTGACGTAATTTTGACGAAATCATTCGTTAAATGGATTATAAAAATAATCTCCAAAGATTAGAAAGTTTCTGTGCCTCTGGATAATAGACAATTTTATAAGCCATACATATCTGCTACAACTTGTGGGGCAGAATATCTTTTTTGGCCGAGATTTAGTTTGGGATGATTTTGAAAAGAAAAAGAATTTGAAGATTGGGCACAGCTTTCTAAACCAGGGAAAGCATCAAACATAGGAGGTTGAGCCACCAGATAAGAGTCTGAAAATTGTCCAAGTAACCAGATTACGTCATATTATTGTCAATTATGCGCCATAATAATCCCTGAAGGACGTCAGTTTTACGTCCTTTTCCGGTGAAATTATCAGCTTCAAGACGTCAAAGGCGGCGTTCCTTTTGTGTCGATTTAATCTTATTAATCACGTCAATATTACAATTATATGACTTATAAATGACGTTAGAGGGACGTCATATTCTGCACAATTACGGTTTAATGACTAAAAACTTACGTAATTTTGACAAAATCATCCTTTAAATAGATTAAAACGTTAATAATGGAGAATCCTGTACATAGGTGATTGATGTAACATCAGTATTTCTGGATAGTAGGAAATTTTATGAGCCATACATGTCTGTCACAAACCCTACGATAGAATATTCTTTTTGGCTCAGTTATTGTTTGGAATGATTCTGAAAAACAAAAGAACTTGGAGATTGGGCACAGCTTCCTAAATCGGGGAAATCATCAAACAGGGGGGTTGAGCCACCAAATAAGGGAACTACAAATAATATCAGCTGCTTGAAAATTGTGCAAATAACCAGTTTACGTCATATTATCGTCAATTATGTGCCATAATATTCCCTGAAGGATGTCAATTTTACGTCCTTTTTCGGTGAAATTGTCAGCCTCAAGACGTCAAATGTGACGTTTGCTTTGTAGCGAATTAATGTTATTTATCATGTCAATAATACAATTATATGACTTATAAATGACGTTTACAATTATATTACTTATAAATGATGTTAGAGGGACGTTATTTGCCTGACGTCAAATAAAGACGTCCCCTGGACGTCATATTCTGCACAATTACGGTTTAATGACTAAAAACTGACGTAATTTTGACAAAATCATCCTTTAAATAGATTAAGAAGTTAATAATGGAGAACCCTGTACATACTTGATGTAACATCAGTAGTTCTGGATAGTAGGCAATTTTATGAGCCATACATGTCTGTTACAAAGCCTAGGACAGAATTTTTTTTTGGTTCAGTTATTGTTTCGGATGATTATGAAAAAAAAGAAACTTGGAGATTGGGCACAGCTTCCTAAATCAGGGAAAGCATCAAACAGGAGGTTGAGCTACCATATAAAGGTATGAAAATTGTCCAAGTAACCAGATTACGTCATATTATTGTCAATTATGCGCCATAATAATTCATGAAGGACGTCAGTTTTACGTCCTTTTCCGCTGAAATTATCAGTCTGAAGACGTCAAAGGTGGCGTTCGTTTTGTGTCGATTTAATCTTATTAATCGCGTCAATAATACAATTATATGACTTATAAATGATGTTAGAGGGAAGTCATTTGCCTGACGTCAAATAAAGACGTCCCCTGGACGTCATATTCTGCACAATTACGGTGTAATGACTAAAAACTGACGTAATTTTGACAAAATCATCCTTTAAATAGATTAAAACGTTAATAATGCAGAATCCTGTACATAGGTGATTGATGTAACATCAGTATTTCTGGATAGTAGGAAATTTTATGAGCCATACATGTCTGTCACAAACCCTAGGACAGAATATTCTTTTTGGCTCAGTTATTGTTTGGAATGATTCTGAAAAACAAAAGAACTTTGAGATTGGGCACAGCTTCCTAAATCAGGGAAAGCATCAAACAGGAGGTTGAGCTACCATATAAAGGTATGAAAATTGTCCAAGTAACCAGATTACGTCATATTATTGTCAATTATGCGCCATAATAATTCATGAAGGACGTCAGTTTTACGTCCTTTTCCGCTGAAATTATCAGTCTGAAGACGTCAAAGGTGGCGTTCGTTTTGTGTCGATTTAATCTTATTAATCGCGTCAATAATACAATTATATGACTTATAAATGATGTTAGAGGCAAGTCATTTGCCTGACGTCAAATAAAGACGTCCCCTGGACGTCATATTCTGCACAATTACGGTGTAATGACTAAAAACTGACGTAATTTTGATAAAATCATCCTTTAAATAGATTAAGATGTTAATAATGGATAACCCTGTACATACTTGATGTAACATTAGTATTTCTGGATAGTAGGAAATTTTATGAGCCATACATGTCTGTTGCAAACCGTAGTAACGTCATTTTAGTGTTGCAGTATATTACGCGTTTAAAATATTCAGTAAAATAAACAGCACAGTCTATAGTGTGCCATAAAATTAATTGCACAAAATAAAAACCCCAGCTAACGTTTACCTATTGTAGTATAAGTAAACTACTAGCCACGTGATGCAGTTAAGTCTATCATAATATTAAAGTTCAACGATGTATTTCTTTGGTATTTTAAAATTTCCAAGCACGCTATGTAGATCCGTTAGATCTTCGCCGACGTTTATTCGAAATTTTAATTTTTCACGTAAACTACCACCGAATCTGTGGCGGAATATGCAAAAATGACATATCACGCGGATATTGTTAATGCGCCAGAAAAAGGAAATAGCAGGAGCTAGGAACAAAGAAATATACCGCTGGGAAATAGGACTAACAAAAAGCAGTTGTATACCATTTAAGTTTTAATAGCGTCCTCTTGATATATACTTTCTGCCTGTTTACAGGCCTTGTACACTTTACATTTAGTTAGCATTATCGTTGGAAAAATCTGCGCCATACCGCATTGAAGTAGGGCAATAAAAGGATGAAACAAACTTCCGTTTGAAATTAATAATTTTTAACCGCACCAACCTAATTAAATCCCGTTATTCTCTCCAATCCACATCAAATACCAACTTCCTAACGGAGTAGATTTTAAAATTCGATTTCCATATTATCAAGAAGTTTGAATGGATTCTGTCAGTGAGAAATTAAGAAAAGTCTCTTCGCTGTATACGCTTGCCTGTTGATATTCAAAACAGTATCTGTTTCTTGTACATCGCACTCAGATTAGACCGAAGAACTTGTGATAAGTAAGATGGTTCCATTCGAATGTTGGCATGATTTCCCCAAGGACCTTATGTGTTGTACATGTATTACTATTCCGCCCAACCCCTGCCGCCTTAATTCCAGTTTGCCAAACCATTTACGATCGCTAAACATGTTTATATCGTTTTATAAACAACGATAACCCACTTTCGGATATATTGTTTTTATCCGCTCGGAAGGGCAATAAAAATTTTTGATGTATCTCCTAGCACTCTTAGAATTTAAACGTTCCAATTTAATTTATTCATTAGTTCTTTTCGCGGCTCACTAAAATAAATAAATAAACCCGTAATGTACACCTAATTATGTTTAATAATTTCATAACCGCTGCTATTTTGAATAAATTTCGCGCTTCATATTATTATTCCCGTTGAGGAGCTAGAGCGTTCAAGGTAGAGTGGGAGGGGGATCTGGTCGGCGATGGGGGGACGTGGAGGTTGTTATTGTAATTCATTACAGTTTTTGTGATTTTAATTAGACTGCGCTTGGCCGTTGTTATTTATGCATGAACAGTAAGAAAAGCAAAAACGGGCGTTTGGTATTGCGGTATTTTTGGAAGTGGCATGGCGGTTCAACTCCATTCTTTATTAATATGGAGTCGAAACTGTTAAAGCAAAAGAAATAAGTAATACTATGGGGGTAATAAAAAGTAAAAGAGACACGCTACGAATGTAGATTCTTCTTTTTTCTGTTCCAGTAAAACGGTACGACATTATTTATTATGTTTTCTTGACTTAGAGAAGAAAAAAAACAACATTGAACGTAAAACAAAGCATAAAATTTAATTAAAACAACCCCGAAAATATTCACAGCCACCCCAAGGGGGATATTTGAATAAATGTACATAAATATTTGGTTAAAGTATAGAATAAAAGTACAAGCTTCGCAAGGAATATTATCCCCCTTCAAAATTAGCTTTTGTTTTCGTTAAGTTTAATTATGCTGTTATAGATTATAAAAATTTTAAATTATGTGCATTTTCCATCCCTCTTTTCCTTCAGTAGCATGAATTTATATTGAGACTTGATGCTAAAAATAGAAAACTCTTTTTCGCCCACAAAACACCAATCATCAACTATCATCGAAGTTTGGCTGCTTTTAATCTATTAGTCCCGATTGGCTTCCAACCTTGTGAAGAAGTTTGGAGATATAATGCTGACCACCCTCCCTAACTTCTTGAGGTGACACCTCAGAGCGGTAGCCTCCTTGTCCTCACAAGAGCTTTGGGAATGACCTCTCCCGACAAGGGGGCGTAAAATTACTGCCAAAACAGATTTGTTGTAATCTCCTTGAAATAACCTCTTCATAGAGGGGTCACAAGACATAGTTTTTCATTAAAATAAAAAAGAGAGAGCAGGGTGGGAGGGGGGAGGGTCTGCTCCAACCCCTCCGGGAGTGGAGGATATAATCATCCTAAAATGGGGCAAACTAAGATTGGCATGTTTTAAGAATTTTGCAAAGAGATTTTGGTCCAATTTTATTTGATTTATTCCAGTTAAAGTCGTCATATTGCATATAGAAGATTTTTCAAATGTTCCTCACTAACGGGTTTTGGAAAATATCAAAGTTTTTGGGCACTAGTGTGTAATTGGGGGTAAGGCTTTGGTAACGGTTCCACACAACATTTTGCACATTATTTGCTCCTATTTACCTCAAGAATGCATCTTAGAGAAAAATTTGCAAAACACATTTTTCTTCCAACTTCTTGAGGCGACACCTCAGAGCGGCAGCCTCCTTGTCCTCACAAGAACTTTGGGGAATGACATCTCCCGACAAGGGGGCGTAAAATCACTTCTAAAACAGATTTGTTGTAATCTCCTTGAAATAACCTCTTTATAGAGGGGTCACAAGATTTAGTTTTTCATTAAAATAAAAACTAGAGAGGGGGGCGAGAGGGGCTTGGAGGTATTTTTCTTCAATTTTGCCAACAGAAAAAATGATTCACATCTCTTTGGAAATTGCATAAAACGAGCTGTGAAATTAAAAAATCAAAATTGAAAATTTATACGATATAGATGTTTCGATACATTTGAGTAACCCTGTATACAGGATTATGTAAATTACCCATCATTATCGACAATTTACACTTTTTGGGGCATTTGGCCACTCAGTTTTGCTGCAGTTCTTAATATTTAATTAACGAATAGAAATAATATGAACCCCACGTCTGATATTATCGGGTTTGACAGTGTTTTGACAACTTTGACATCGGTTTGGTTTGAAACTTGTCTCAAAGTTTAGATTTCCAAGCTTTCCAACTATTTCTCGTGATTTTTGTGCGCCAATGGTGTTGGATATAAAGATTATGTTTGTATCCTTTAAACTTAAACCTATAAACTTTTGGAGAACCCTGTATGTACGAAACGGTTGCAATTGACAATAAAACTTACTAGAATATAGAAATTATTCCTGGAAATGATTAAATGCAGCGGATATTTATGGAAAATATTATAATTAATAAATTATTACCCTCTTTTATTCCAGACTGGTCTATATAATGCAACAAAACACAAACCCTAATACTCAACCCCACAACCCGAGTACACCTTAACAACGAAACAAAAGTTTCTATCGTGATAAGAAATCGTAAAACACGTTTATAAGCTTCCGAAAATTATTTATATCGGTCATAACTACAATACTACAAGAATTGAATTTATTTTACCCTAAGATGAATACCTTACCCCGAATACATTTATGTCGCAGGTAGTAAGTATCTTTTTGATTTAAAATTAACTGTAAATTCTCGTTAGATTTACTAGAGTCGAGAGACGTGGGGGTCACGTGTAAATATTAAATAAAACTCCTGTAAAATGCAGATAGCTGTCAGACTTTTTAAAAATTCTTTGTATCGCGATGTAGAGAGATACTTTAACGGAAAATTTAACTGAATAATTACTAATAGCTTTGTTAGGAAGAAAATGTTTTAAAAGGGCTCCATTATAGCGGTAACAATTGAGTTTTATAAAACATCTATGCAACCAGAGCAGTAGCTCTATAAGGAAACATCTCGCGCAAGATATGCTACCATCCATCCAGTTTATTAATTCCGGAATGCGAATTAAATATTAAACGACTGCAAGTAGATAGGAAAAGCGTGTTTTTGTTTTTTCCTTATTCCCGTCTTCTGACACTGTTGCTTCTTGTATTATCGTCTCTGCTTGTCTTGTTTTTAACTATAAATTACGAGACCCCTTCCGTTTCGTTGTTTCTTTTTCGTCTAAGGAAATCGCTATCTGAGGAGAGTAGGATTACTTCGTGCAACTTCACCCTTCTACCCATCATGATAGAAAATCCAATAGCTACAGGACACCTTGTGATTTTCAAGTGAAGTGACGCCTTTGATATCTAAAACTGCTAATCCATTTGCCTATCGCGGAATCTTTATTCAATATGATGCTTTGTTTCCTGTGAGGGTGAGGTGGGGACGGGATTTTTAGAAGAAAATGAAACAAATGGATTGGTGGACCCCCCTCTCCTCTTATCGACGACTTCAATTTATCTCTTAGATATGGGACTCAATTTTGTCGCACCCTGTATAATAATTTTTCGTTATTTCGTTTTGTGTTACGTTTATTAAAAAATTTATGTGTATTACATCGGAATTAACGTCTATAGTGGATATAATAAAGTCCCGCGGCGGGCAACTAATTTATTATTGAAAAATTACATTTTAATGCTATGGTTGGTTTCATTTTGTGTAGATATGTACGTTTAGAATGTTAAATATTCATGAATTATAGATACACAGCAGAAAATTTAGCTTTCGAATTAATTATTACCGGAATACAATTTAAGATTCCTCTAGAGGAAAATAGAACTGATATAGAATCGGAAACGATATCTTATTTGCGTCGTTGTAATATTTGCAACATCGTATATAATGCCGTATATTCTTGGTCTTCACTTATCATCCATTTTTGGGCCACCACCCCATCCCCCCAGTCCCCCCAATGTTATCATTGCCCGACATTTAACTTGCATTCGACGGATTCATTACCTCTGCTTGGTGGACGATTTTATTGTTTGGAACAGTTTTATCATTGACGTCCATCGATTTCAAAACTTAGGTGTTTCTATCTCTCTCTATAGAGAGAAAAATTTAATGCCAGTTGTAGTTGGCCATTACCTGAGTGATAATACTGTGAATGACTGGTGTTGGATGGCGTACTTCCAACTTTCTATGCCCAGTGTCTCTAATCTTCTCGTCCTGTCAAACAACAAACTGGAATCTACATATTTCTAATTTTGTGCCAATGGGGCTTGGCAAGAAGATATACAAGGATTTCTTCTGCATTCCCAGAGTTTCCAGTCGGGGGAGAATGTGCTAGAGGGTTCATCCATAAGGAATTCGTTCCTGGTGGCCAATAGGAGGGAGAGGGGCGGGAGGTGATTGTGTTGGGCCACCACCCCATCCCCCCAATCTTGCTTCTGCTCAATTTTATTTACTTCCTTGTGATTAAACGAGCCTGAAGGACGTTTTCCTTAAATTTCTTAACATGGTGCTAATTTTCGATCTTTCCATCTAAAATCGTTGGGTTATTCCCAAAAAATTTTGAGTATGTTGCAATGTTATCACTTGCATTCAACGGATAGGGGGAGAGTGTGCTAGAGCCTTCATCCATAAGGAATTCGTTCCTGGTAGCCAATAGGAGAGAGCGGGTGACTGTGTTGGGCCACCACCCCATCCTCCCAATCTTGAGAGTTTGCAGTCGGGGGAGAGTGTGCTAGAGCCATGCGATGTATGTGCTTATTGAATGTACAACTATCAGTTGACCAGGCATTCGACTGTCTCTTTTCACTGCTACCAATGAGATCTATTGGGAATATCCTTAATTTTTTGGTATCAAATAATGTCAAAACTTCTGAAGATTCTGCTCCGAGCAAAATCAGAATATATCGCTGACCACCTTGTCCATCTTCTTCGGACAATATAGCAGAGGGTAATGCCTATTGATGATGCTAAGGTTGCTTTTATTGAGGTCCAGCAGAGATCTAGGGGTAGTCACTGAAGTTTACTGAGATTGGGTGATCTCCAACTTCTGAATAAAATCAGAATATATCGCTCATCATTTTGAGCATCTTCTCCGGTAATACCTCAGAGGATTATGATGCTGTTATGGTCTCTTTTATTGAGGGCAACAGGGATTTAGCGTGGTGGCTGAACGACGGATTAAAGGGAGACTTTCTAGTCGGTCCTCCACTTTTGGGGATGAGCTCTTAAGTGGCTTTTGGTGAGATTGCAGAATGGCTCTGGTTCAATGGAAAAAGCATCGGAAGCTTCGTTAAACTCTGACTCTCCTAGTGATTGGCATCCGCATCTGGTTCTGGACCTATAAGTGGTTGTTTGCTGGTATTCGGCGGGGCGGGCGCTTTGAGGGGGAGTGGAAGTTTGAGGGTGGGGGTGGAGAGGTGAGGGGCAGAGAAAGCTTGAATGGAGGGGCGACCTATAAGTGGTTGTTTGCTGGTATTCGGCGGGGTGGGGTTTTGGGAGAGGGCTTGAGAGGGAGAGGAAGCTTGAAGGGAGGGGGGACCTATAAGTAGTTGTTTGCTGGTATTCGGCGAGGTGGAGGTTGAGGGGGCGAGAAAGCTTGAAGGGGGAGGGGTGCTGCACCAAACACTTAAAGGACGAAATTCACGAGCTTAGCCCGTTATATTTAACAAACGTGGAGTTCGAATCAAAGATTAACTTGAGGAGAATATTTTATGTGTATGACGTATACGCGAACAATCTCGCAAAGTTAATATAATACCTGCAACGCAAACGTATCAATACTTATCGATCTCGAGTAAAAAAAAAAGTGCTAATTAATGCATGTAGTTTTCAATGTAACCAGAAGAAATTAACCAATGCAATGTACGTCTAGTTTTGTACGTGAATATATAATAAACCTTCAGCACGAAGCTCGAAGTATAATTAAACTGCAAGGGGATGAATTAAAAGTCAGTCCACGTCAGCTCTACAACTTGTTCTCTTGCTCATTGCGCGCAAGTTTTGAGAAATTCAGACTATTAAAATTTAGAAATCTGCAATACGCCACCTACTATACAATTCAGTCGAGGAGAGCTACAATCTACAGCTCCATGTTAGGCAATGCGTGCTATTTTAAATACAAAATCGGTGGTTGTTTTCCTTAAACTCGATTTTCGATTTTAGCGTTAATAAGTAATAACGGAAGTTATTATTTATTGATGCTTTTGTTCAATTGGAATGCTTTAAGAATCTCGTAGTACGTATAAGTTCCCTTTTGTTTCTAGAGCTGCTGCTCTATGATTATATTTTCTATTTGCCTAGTACAAAACAATTATTACAATTGCAGTACGTTTTCGCAAAGTAAACTTCCGTTTTATTACTTCCTCATTTTAATTATTCGAGTTTTAAATTAAATTTTCGCATTAAACTGGAATTATTTTCGTAACACTCTGTATAATACGCGATAGCGATTCGAGTGCGGAGAGCTACATATATGTATGTAGGCACACATATATATTTATCGTTATTATTTGTACAATGTACACAAACTGAGGCTATCCACATATACGCTTATGGTTCTTTAAAGTACCGTTTTCAGTTTTAGGAAAAATAACAAACGTTTAACAAACATTTAACACAGTACTGAACGTTAAAATAACGTAGAAGCAACCCGCATTAAGTATGCATACATTATATACTGCAATGCAAACTAGTGAATTTATATTTAATTAACAGAAAATAAACATTTGGTAACTGGTGTTCCAGTGGCGGCTGAAAATTTGAAACAAACAACCATACAAAATGTGCGTGGTATATACAGGATTGTGTGTGTATTTGATGTAAATGCTAAGTTAGATGGTGCACTGACAAGTACGGCCTAACATCAACATAAACTTTTTTATAAAGAATTTGTTCAAAAATCTGAAATTATACACAGCTAAGTGTAGAATCTATCCTGGAACCGCTGGTCGCATTACTTCAGGATGGCACCTCGTAGTTAACCTCGGCTGGCTGCGCCACCTCTTGCACTCGAAGAAAGTGTGGTGAGCGTCGTCTTCTGTAGAGTCGTGATATTGATATGTTGAGAAACTGCGCGAGGCAGTGTGTTGTTGATCCATCCACTTCCTAATTTTGCGGATGAGTCGACCTCGGATCTCGTTCTGCCAGCACTCTTGCCAGCTTTGTCTGGTGAGCGCTTTAGCATACGCTCTTGCTTGTCTTGCGGCCCACCTCTCCTCGGCTCTCGCGGACTCTTTTCTTTTCCTAGGCCAGCAAGTCTATCGGAGTTACTCCTGCAATCATTAGCACCACCAGTTCGGAAATCGTACGATAAGAGCTGGCGATTCTAAGAGCTCCCTGTCGCTGTATTGAAGCCATTCGCTTCCTGTACTTGTCCTGTCGTAAAGCGCTTGCCCAAATCTCGGTCATCAAGAGCGGCGTTTGCTAGTCGTCGGTCCTCCTACGTTTGCCATAAGTTGGCTCAATGTTGTCGTCATCGCTCGATGACTGGATCTGTTCTGGATCAGAAAGTTATCTTACTGTCGAGCCGCAGCCCGAGGTACTTCACCGAAGTTTTGGTAGATATATCATCTCGATCTCTCTAGGGATTCGTCTTTTCCGTTGCCAGGGCCAGGCCCTGTTCGTCCATCCATCTAATTACCCGTTTCATCATCTGGTTAAGCCTTGCCGCTAAGTCGTCTTGCGTCAGTTCCATTCGGAGGATCCCATTATAGGACACATTTCTCGAAATATTATCGAGATTTGACGCAAATTTACTTATATCGTTGATAAAATTGGAACCGTTCAAGTTAATCAGCGTAGCTTTCACGAGGTATGCGACTTGAAGACGCACTATGCTTGGCAAGCGTACAAGTCTTCAATTGCTCGTAAAGGATTAAAAAGATCGTTCTCCCTTTTCAGTACACCTAGCAAAGCTGGGTAAAAACAGATTTCGAACAAACTAGAGCGCACAAGTGCATACAATTCTTCAAAATTGTCCCCACCCCTTTGAAGAATTGAACCTCAGAGCCGGAGAAGAGCGAAGAGTTGCAGTGGTAACGTCGTAACTGCCGCAAGATGCGTATCAGCGGTGGTTGGTAAGGAAAAGTTAGATCACCGCGGAAAACGGGCGGTTGATGGGGATGTCGGGGATTGGGGGAGGGGAGGGGGGGGGGGGGGGGGGGGCGCCGAACGAGATCTTCCACCGCCTCGAACACTTGCGGTCACTGGAGATATTCGGGTAAAGATTAAAAGACTATCTGATAGGATACGTATCTTGCGGCAGTTCCATTCGGAGGATCTCCTCATAGGATATATTCCATAAGTCTGGGTCTACTATGGAGCCCTGTGCTGCTCCTGCTATTATCTTCTTAGTGCACGGCCGCGCCTGGGGAGTCGTAGATAAGCTTCCTATCGCTAAGGTAGGACCATTTTAAGTACATATATAGGATGGCGTGTTGAACTTGGTTCGGAGGGCATCTAAGATGACGTCCCACCTTGCCGAGTTGAAGACCACCAGGAGCCTCAAGTAGTGATTTCCCCGTTGACAAGCTTCATACGTGCGTCACTGGCGTCGATAGTGGAGTGTCCTTTTCTGAAGCCATGCTGTCTCTTGGATAAAACTCCCGTAGAGCACTTAGAAGCCATACAGGATCTTAGTATTGGATCAAAAATTTATTGGCTTTTTGGTTGTTCCTAAACCCAAAATAATTTCCAAGGCTGGAGGATATGAATTCTCAACCACAAATGGCGTTAAGTTGATTAATCTGCCTCATTGCCAGTGCTTTGATGAATTGGATTATTATCTTAATAAGAAAAAAAATGAAAACTAAAGCCTCCATTGTTGGAGCCACTCATGCGTGGTTAGGAATGGCTTCTCGCACGAGGTCCAACATCAAAGCCATTAGAATCTTAATACGTGGTGTGCATGCTGGACGGAAATATTGTACGCCTGCATTTCTTTGATCAGCCACTACATGGGGATGTGTTTCTCGATTTTCTAGTAAACCAATTTCCCATTTTATTGAAGAAATGTGCGAGAACATTTAGATCTAAGATTTTACCAGAAGCGGATTTGGTGAGTAATTTTCTTTCCGTGGACACCCCAACCCCCAGAACTGACCTGTTTGGACTTCTATTTATGGGGTTGATCGAAGGATATTGTTTGCGAAATCCCACTAACAACGATAGGCCACATGAAAATACGAATACAAGACTGAAAAATTGGCGATTACGCCCACTGGCGACCATCTTGGAAAGCACCAATTTCTACTGTATATGTTACGAACGACATACAACGATATATGCTATCGCTATCTAATTTGGCGTTTACAATGCATACACAAGTATATTTCCATGATTGTCAACTTAGTGAGTCACCACAACGAACTGCAAGAATTCGTGAGGCGTACGTCATCCTAATGCATCGCAGGATTTAGGTTTATTCGACTCTATGTATATATGTATATGTATATACACATCATATGGATGGATTGCAAGGATTGTGATGGTTTATCATTATTGGAGAAGACCATCTAAGCAAATCGACCATGCATCCCCGATCGTAAGAGATATTGGAGAAACAGCCCGACATAAAAAAGAACTAATTTCCGCTCGGGCCAAAGGGGGGTTAAAACTAAAATTGGTAAGGAAAAGTTAGATCACCGCGGAAAACGGGCGGTTGATGGGGATGTCGAGGATTGGGGGCGGAGGGGCGCCGAACGAGATCTTCCACCGCCTCGAACACTTGCGGTCACTGGAGATATTCGGGTAAAGATTAAAAGACTACCGACGTCGCAATTTTCGTTAAGCGTGTAAAGTAACCGCTTATTCGATGTATACAAGTTAATAAGATATTTAGTATTTACTAAACGCTCCTTAATCTAGGGCGCCGCTGAATCTACCACCGCCAATATATCTTTTTCAGTAATTGTTATTTACGTCTTTATTTGCTGTCTGCTACTATTGATTAAAGATTAAGAATTTATTACCCTTGTTTCCATTTATTTACTAACAAATTTTTTCGGTCTAATTCTCCCTCGTTGTACGTTTTCTCGCTTAACGCAATTAATTTTAAAGGAAGTCTTGCTCTTTTTCTCATTATGTTCACCGGTCTATAACCGGAGATGGGAGTGCACAAGTTGACTTGGGGGTATACGACAAAAGCATCATCTCCGTTTTACGCAAACCTGCGTTATATGAAAATAAATATCGGGGGGATGAGAAAAACGTGGAAGTTCATATTCGCTTTTGACGTATATACCGTTAAATGGCTGCAATTTAATGATTCGCCTCAAGCTAGACGAATATAATTAACTGTATACGATGTGAATACGGCGGAGAAAAATTATTTACTTTGAAGTGTGCTGCATCGTAGCATCTCCCCGCTGCATTTATTGTGGGGCACGCATTTTTAATAACAGCTTTTTAAAAACATAAGAAAGGCATGCATCGTTTATTTAGAATACATATTTTCCTTAGAAAGCCTTTCAAAGGTTATGTATCTAAATTTTCTTTCTATTTTATAAATTTTTTTACAAAGAGATATCCGGATGTCAAAAACATTCAAGGCTTTTGCCCCCTAGAGGCAATCCCCGTTTTAACTTATTTAGTATGAAATATCGTGAGATATCCCGGCATGTTTTTCTTTGTAGCAGCAAGAAAATTTCCTTTTAAAAGGTAAAGATAATCCGATAGCAATTTAATTGTTAAGTTCCGTAAAATGTTACACACATAACGAAACATCAAAGCTGTGTAATTGAAAAACTTATTTTTAGGCCCAGCCTGGACGGGGAAATATATAGTTTGACTATCTTGAAAGGGATGCTGGAGAAGATTAGGGAAATTGTAGGCCTAAAGCTTTATTAGATTAGGTTACATTTTAATTCTCTCTTCTGTGGTGACCCCAGTCCGGGGTCTCCAATTTTTCTTATATCTGGAACAAGAGATACCATAGGCTTATCAGCTCTACAAATTTGACTTCTTTAGTCCCCAAAATGAGCATTTTTTGGATAATGCTTGGGCATTGTGTATCAAGTTTATGGACTAAGCATTAAGGGAAGCCAATATTATAAAATATTCACTATTGCGTTAAATTCGGTGTCTTCTGGTTTTTTAGGAATGCACAAATTAATAGTTAATTTATATGCTTCTTCTGTGAGGGTATTTAGTACAATTGCTCTTTTCTTCTCTTCGTCGGTTATCTCATTAGCAATAAAAAATTGCTGTAATCTTTTAAGATGCACGTCCCAATCTTGCTTTTTTGGATCGAATTCTGGTAATATGCCCAATGTAGCCATAATCCTCGTCGCCAAATGTAATGTTTCTTTAGGGAAGGTAAATAAGATAGTCTCACTTTGAATATTTAACACATACTGTCTTCTTTAACGAACAGAAAAATACAAAATCAATTTCACAAGTGCGCATATTCCCAAATGTGGTGGGAATGGTTCGAAACACTCTATTATAGTACTTAGTACATTACATCTAGAACAAAAGATACCATAGCCTTATCAGCTCTATAAATTTGACTTCTTCAGTCCCCAAAATGGGCATTTTTTGGGTAATGCTTGGGCATTGTATATCAAGTTTATGGACTAAGCATTAAGGGAAGCCAATATGATGAGCCACCCGAATACGCCTTATCCGTAAAATGTTACACACATAACGAAACATCAAAGCTGGGTAATTGAAAAACTTATTTTTAGGCCGAGCCTGGACGGGGAAATATATAGTTTGACTATCTTGAAAGGAATGCTGGCGAAGATTAGGGGAATTGTACGCCTAAAGCTTTATTAGATTAGCTTATATTTTAATTCTCTCTTTCGTGGTGACCCCAGTCCGGGGTCTCCAATTTTTCTTATATCTGGAACAAGAGATACCATAGCCTTATCAGCTCTACAAATTTGACTTCTTTAGTCCCCAAAATGAGCATTTTTTGGGTAATGCTTGGGCATTGTATATCAAGTTTATGGACTAAGCATTAAGGGAAGCCAATATGATGAGCCACCCGAATACGCCTTATCCGTAAAATGTTACATACATAACGAAACATCAAAGCTGTGTAATTGAAAAACTTATTTTTAGGCCGAGCCTGGACGGGGAAATATATAGTTTCACTATCTTGAAAGGAATGCTGGAGAAGATTAGGGGAATTGTACGCCTAAAGCTTTATTAGATTAGTTTATATTTTAATTCTCTCTTCTATGGTGACCCCAGTCCGGGGTCTCCAATTTTTCTTATATCTGGAAGAAGAGATTCCTTAGCCTTATCAGCTCTGTACATTTTTTTGGGTAATGCTGAGGCATTGTATATCAAGTTTATGGACTAAGCATTAAGGGCAGTCAATATGATGAGCCCCCCAAATACGCCTTATCACAGCAAGAATTGCCCATGTCAAAAATTTCGCCAACTGACCAATCGCTTCGGAAATATTTCTGGCCAACACGTTCGCCTGATTTTGGAAATTTAAGGTTTCTTCGTATATTAGCACATCTAACGAACGAAAGAACTATACTTCGATTACGAATGCTTGGCCAAAAGTTTTTTTCTAACCGAGGAATCGTTACTGACCATACATTCTTTGGAGATTTTTTTTTTTTACCAACGCTAGCGCATTCTCTGTTTTGCAAGCTCTTCAGTTTTTTAATTTGGGATAGAGGGGTGGTGGTCCGGCTAACCAACCTCCAGCTGCGGCAACAACTTCAACTGAGGTTCCGTTCTTCAAAGGGGCGGTGACAATTTTGAAGAATTGTATGCACTTGTGTGCTCTAGTTTCCTCTAGTAGGTGTACAGAAAAGGGAGAATCATTCTTTCAATCCTTTACGAGCAATTGAAGACTTGTACGCTTTTTAAGCATAGTGCGTCTTCAAGTCGCATACCTCGCGAAAGCTACGCTGATTAACTTGAATGGTTCCAATTTTATCGACGAGACAAGTAAATTTGCGCCAAATCTCGCTATATTTTCAGGAGGATTTCGAAATTTTAAAATAAATCGCATCCATTATTTATTCGTTGTTTTGCTAAAGGTATCATGATGATAAATATTTCGCGGAATTCTACCTTTTTCGCCTCCTATATGTATTGTAGCTAGCGAAGAGGAGCAGGAAGTACAGACAAGCGACTAAAAAAAATACATATGCTCCCAGGTTACGTTAAATAATTCAAAAGAAAAATAGACACGCATTTATTAAAATTTTAACAATGGCTGCGTGTACAGCCCCTGGAAACATTTCGTACTCGCCTTTGCTACATCATATACGGCTATTGCATCAGCCGTTAGGGTTGGAAATTAAACTTTTTAAATCTGTGATTTTTTTTATTATCGCGACTATTTCTTTTTTTAGGCCATAAAGGATTCCGTAATAGCAAACGATTTTACTGATCTTCTTATTTGGTGTATACGTAGATTCGCTGTCATCCCATTTAGTTTACTGCTAAAGAAGGTCTGCATCCGTCCTTGGTGTTTCCTTTCATTTATCATACGCATACATTAGTCTCTGGCGCTATCAATTCGACTATAAAAACAAAATTAAAGTCCATCTCATTTGCAATTTCGTTTGACCAACATTCTGAAATCAGCAATTCTCTTTCCTTAACGTTTCTTTCTTCTTTATTTATTTTTTTTTCTGATCTGGTGGTATGCAGACTGTATTTGTCTCCCAATTTATTTCTGAGTTTAAATTTGAAATAAATCTCGTTTATGTTTTGTACAGATTCTAGAAAATACTAGCCAAAACGAACATCGGTTGTGGTTTCATAAAAACGGAAAAAAGTGAGTTTTTAATAGTGAAAAACTGGGTTGCCAAATTCAAGTGTGGTCGTACGAACCAACCTATCCCAAAAGATGCACGATGAATTGGAATGGAAAGGTTCAAACACACCATTAGGAAATAGTTTAAACATTGATTACTTGCAAAAGACTAAAGATTTTTGATATATTGACTGGCATTCACAGTAGTCATACGTCTTCCAAGATGTGGAGTGGTGAAAGTACAAAAGGTCTTTTCAAGGACGTATATAAATGATCCAGACTATAGATAGTGCATGCAGATGGCAACGTGGGCTTTATCCCTAACGCCCTATTGGGTTTTAATCTGGCCAAAACATTCCTTACGGAATAGGACCGCATGGGGTCTTTAAAATTCTTCCTCCGCTGAGTTCGGTTGCTCGTATTTGTCATAGTGAGGTCTTTACTGCATCTATTATCTTGATCCATTCCTCCATGACTTGCTCCTCTCACCTTGTTCTTGGTGCTTCCTCTTGGTCTGTCGTCTGCTGGTCTCCAGTTCTTTATCTTCTTAGCTAAGTCTTCATTATCTCTTCTCTCTACGCGTCCAAACCATTTCAATCCTTGTGCTTTAATATAGTTTATGATATGTTCTTCTTCCTTCACCTAGATTTTTTTTGGTCCTAATATTTTCTTCGCCCCGTCCTTACTTGTCAAACAGACTTTTTCCGGTGCTGGTGTGTGTTCTGCTAGCCCCCCATCTGTCCGTCGATGTACTTCTCTCAAATACTGGGATTATCAATCCCGTTTGCCATTCAGTAGGCATGTCTTCCCTTTTTCAAACTTCCTCAATCAAGATGCGGATTTGATAAATTCGTCTAGTCTCGGTGCTTGGTTATATTTTGCCTTCTGATACTTCTGTGTCGCTACTATCACCTAATTCTTCCTTTCTATTATCTCATTCGCATGATATAACTTCTTAAAATACATACGTCATTGTGATTTATCTATCTTCGTTTGGGGTCTACCTATTTCGTTTTGTGATCTTGTGTTTGGCGACCCCGTAGCTGAGTACACTCCTGTACACGTCTAGGCATCGACAAAATGGCATGGTCGATACCTGCTTGGGGCACCTCGTTCCAAGCAACTTGAATTTCGTTGATTACCTGCGCCAAAGTTTGTGGAGGATGGTGCAGAGTGGATGATATCCCACACATCTTCGAGGAGGTTTAAACCCGGGCAACAAAACATTAACGCCTGCTTCTTGGAGAAAGGCTATAGTTCCACGAGCAATATGTGGATAGGACAAACCAACTGACAAGGGAAGATCCCGAACCCGGAGATTCAAAAAAAATGAAACTTTGGGGATATATACAGCAAATCTAGGTATGCTACACCCATGGAAGAAGGAGACTGGATGGCCTACGAGCACCGTCTCTTCATAATGAGTTATAGAGATCAGTCACTAGGAGTGACCTTGGACTCAAAACTGAACTGGAAGTCACATTTGAAGAAATGACAGACAAATATACGAGGGTGTTACTAACAACCCGTAGAACAGTTAGGAAGACATGGGGACTCAAGCCGCATATGACCTACTGGTTGTATACTACGGTAGTAAGACCCATGATAACTTATGGCTGCCTGGTTTGGTGGCCAAAGGTTGCGCAGGGGCGTGTGGGGGCTGATCTTTTCAAAGGTTCAGCGTTTGGCATGCCTTAGCGTAACTGGAGGAATCAAGACCACCCCAACAGCTGCAATGGAGACCATGTTAAACATACCTCCGCTTGACAGACTAACAACTGGAAAACCCACTATGGGTCGGGACACACCAGTGTAGAAACAGTAGTCAAAAACCCAATTTTCGACATGGGCAGCGATATAGCAATCCCGAAAATTTCCTACGACAAACCCTTCAAAGTCTTTTTGAACTGGGATGAGTGGAGAAATGGCGAAGGGAGAAAACTGAGAAGCCAGAACTGGTTTATCGATGGGTTAAAAGCAGGAATTAACTCTGGTGTTGGTGTTTACGAGGCAACTGATGAATGAACTTAAAGAGAACACAAGCGACTCCATGGTTCAGAAATTCAACCTGGCTAGGAAATATCAGCTTATAATACTAGACAGGAAGGACTATGAGAAAGACTCTCCGATAAGAGCGGACTCGAACTGGTACACAGACAGCTTCAAAACCGAACATGGCGTAGGAGCCGGTATATACGGAGGAAAGCCTAGGAAGGCTCTCTCGATAAGCTTAATCAAGGACACAACGGTCTTTCAAGCTGAGGTAGCAGCAATCCACCATTGCGTTAGAGAAGTGGAAAGATGGACCGAGTTCGGTAAAAGCGTCGCCATCTTCTCGGACAGCCAAGCAACACTTAAAGCGATTAGTTCAGCAAGCATTGACTCCGAACTGGTTTGGGACTGCGTTAATGCTCTAAACGAGGTGGAACTAATTTTGGCCTGGGTTCCTGGGAACCACGAGGGCGTGAAGGGAAATGAGGCGGCAGACGATCTGGCCAGACAAGGTTCGTCGAGGCAATTCGTCGGGCCTGACCCATCCTTCGGCACCACCAAATCACAAATCAGAAAATCCACCAAGGAACGGATACACAATAAGTCCAGGGATTGGTAGCAAAGATCACCTGGGCAAAGACAGGCAAAGGAGTTCCTACAAGATCAGAAGCCTGAATTCACCAGAAACCTACTAGATAAAGACAGGAAAACGGTCAAAATGTTAGTAGGTCTGTTGATAGGTCACTGTAGACTAAATAGGCATATGTACGACATAGGCCTAGCGGAAGATGCCATATGCAGATTCTGCAAGGAGGAGGAAGAAGCTCCAGTCCATGTACTGTGCCACTGCGAAGGCCTGGCTAGGACAAGGTTTCTAATTTTGGGCACAGCATATCTCAGTATAGAGCTACATACAGGAACCGCTCTCAAGGACGTTAAGCCTCATAAAGAGGGCAACGTTAGAGGGCGCTTACTATGTTTACTGGGGATCACCATATTATTATTATTATTATTATTTAAAATCAGAAAGTTTAATTTAATTTTAATTGAAATTTTAACGCGTCCGCATTCATGTAACCGCTAGTGTACTCACATATGTATGTATATATGGCGAATGCGGACATGGACGTTAAAAACGGTCACAGTACCTTACTGCAATGTAATGAAATGAAAGGAACTGATTTATTTGTAAGCTGCGGCTTAGATTTTGTAACAGATGTGCTAAATTGATACTAAAGTTGCGGATTTTTCACACATAAAGGTACGGGAATTATAGACTTATAAATGATGTACAGTCGGACGCGTAAATTATATAAAAATCTAACAATATGTCGCAGATGATATGTAACCGAGGAAACATAACAAAAATGGAAACGTTAGATGAAAATGAACATCGCTTCCTTGCCCTGTACGCTATCCTTTAAATTTTGTTCAAAGTAACGTACGGGACAGCGGTGTCATATTCTAGCAGTGCTCCCCTGACATCCTCTGCATACTCCATAGAAGCAAGTGTGCGATAATCAAAAGAAACAAAGCATTTGCAGTCGAATGCTGATGCTCTTCAGTTTCATCTCCTTTGATCGAGTATTCAAATATGTCTTTGTATCGGAGGCCATCTGCCTTCGCCTTGTGCTTCTACGGAGGGGTCGGATAGATTTGTGCAAAGAATTCTATTTAGGAAACGTTTGTATCGTGTATTTCTGTTCTGCGTCCTATTATATTGCGTATCGGATATATATTTTAACAAAATAAAAATAAAAAATTTAAATATCCCGTATTTAAAAGGAATTGCTGAATTTGCTGTAAAAATCCGATGTTTAAATATGCAACGTTTACATTCAATTTAAATTGTATTATTGTAATAACTATTTATATATTCTGGCGTTATTTTAACGGCAGGACATGATCAATTCAATTATCTGTGTGGATAAAATATTATTTAAAAAATACACGCAACACGTACGGTAGTACCAAATAATAATACTTTATTGGCATAGCGAGCAATGAAGACGTGCAAATCTCAATAAAATGAAATTTATTGTGTCCATCATATAACATCTAGTATAACAGGAAGACGAGCCCCCCAGTTGTTACCCGAATATAGGTTGTATAGATCGTAATATAAATCATAATTTCAAAACTTTGTATCTCCCATTTTTTCCTCCCTGCCTTAAATGAAGATATATCCCCCGTATTGATAAATACAGGATAGAACATGGATGGAAAGTCGTCTAATTTCTTAGAATCCTTAATTTTAACACTACGTATGTATATACATATATATACGCGGGCATTATTCTTCTTTATACCCTCTATAAATCACAAATTAAATATTAAATCCCAATCCAGCTTTTCAGGCTAGGTAAGGATTTGCAGTGGGAACGTTTGAATCTTTTAAATGGCACAGATTTTGCGATTTTTTTCGTCTGCGCGGATTTTTCTGCATCCCTCGCGTTCTTAAGAACGACGTCGTCCCGCCTTCGCTAAAATTTTCAACGCGGTTCATGTATCTCTTAAGAGATACACGGTTTCCCAAAATACATGTTTCTTGGAGCAAACGACACAAATTGAGTGCGGAAAGTTGGATTCAACACTATTGGAGTCCGTTCCTTCGTTTTCAATTGTGGGCAACTGGGTTGCTGAATTTAAGCCTTGTCACACTAGTAGAAATGATGAATCCCATAGTGGACGTCCACCATTACATTTCCGAAATCAGAGAAAATTATCTTGGTGGACTACTTAGAAAAGGATAAAATAATAAATGGAGAGCATTGTACCAATCTCTTGCAATAATTCAGCGACAAAATTAAAGAGAAACGCCTTCATTTAACGAAGACCATGGTAAATCTCTACCGCCCCTCATCCAATTTGGCGTTTACTATACAACGGATACAGTTATGCACGCAATATCACATGTGGCAACTAGCCTCCATAGATTTTGCTGACATATATGCACGATTTCGTCGAAATTTGGGCTGAATTTCGTTGAATCAGCGTTGAATCTCCTCCTTCAATGTACTCTAGGGGGGCTTACCTCGGGCTTTATGGTATGTGGCACCATCTTGTCGTCATCATGTTGTCATCATCATCATCCAATTTAGACGGAAACAATTGTGTTCGAGCATCCGCAACTTTAATTTTGGAACAAGTATGGTTTAATGATGTTTTCAGCCCCCAAACGGGTCACCGTAAGAATGGATTTATTTTTCGATAATTCTCCGAAGGAACTATTTTGGTCGACCACTTAGAAAAGAGAAAAAGAATATGTGGCGACTATCACGCCAATTTGTTGCAACAATTGAGCGACAAAATTAAAGGGAGATGGTCTCATTTGGACATTTGACACAGAACAGGGTGCATGGAAGACGCACCATCTTGTCATCATCATTTTGCCATCATCATCCAATTTTGACAGAAAGAATTGTGTTCGAGCATCAGTAACTTTAATTTTGGAACAAGTATGGTTTAATGATGTCTTCAACCCCCAAACGGGGCACCTTAAAAATGGATTTGTTTTTCGATAATCACCTCCATATTCTCTGAAGCCCAAATGCGAAAATTTGGCGATTAACAAAGCCATCAAGGTGAAAAAGTGCTTCATTGTTGAAAATGATTTTGGCATCCAGTTGTAGATGCTTCGCTGTGCAATAGGCTTCAGTTCTTGTGCCAATTAAGTCCTGGACACCAGTGCGTTTAGCATCACGAATTGATCCAGTCTGCTTGAATTTTTCAATTACTCTCTTCATAGTCGCTCAGACCTGAGGAAAAATTGAACCGTTTGAGTGTTTTTCGCAATCTTTTGGCGCAATTTTCCGCAATCCGAAGGAGTTTCATAATCGTTGATGAAACATGCGTCCACCAATACATTCCCACAAACAGGCTCTCCACCACCAAAGAAGGCAGGAATGGTTTTGTCAGCAGAAAAGGTTAATGGCGACTGTATTTTGGGATTCTCATGGAACTATTTTGGTCGACCACTTAGAAATGAGAAAAAGAATAAGTGGCGCCAATTTTTTGCAACAATTGAGAGACAAAATTAAAGAGAGATGGTCTCATTTGGACATTTGACACAGAACAGGGTGCATGGAAGACGCACCATCTTGTCATCATCATCTTGTCATCATCATCATCCAATTTAGGCGGAAAGAATTGTGTTCGAGCATCAGCAACTTTAATTTTGGAACAAGTATGGTTTAATGATGTCTTCAGCCCCCAAACGGGGCATCTTAAGAATGTATTTGTTTTTCGATAATCACCTCCAGATTCTCTGAAGCCCAAATGCGAAAATTCGACGATTAACAAAGCCATCAAGTTGAAAAAGTGCTTCATTGCTGAAAATGATTTTGGCATCCAGTTGTTGATGCTTCGCTGTGCAATAGGCTTCAGTTCTTGTGCCAATTAAGTCC
>SMLS01061617.1:0-25624 GCA_004785975.1 Popillia japonica
TCTTCTTCTTGTAGTATTTTTCTGTAATCGCCCCACCTGCACCACATCGTTCGCGATAGTAGTGTTTCTTTACGATTCTATACTGTCCAATAGACTAACTTCCACGTCGTTAATGCTATTCTCCTGTCATGTCTTAAGTAGTATTTCCAACAACTTGCACAGCAGTCTGTATGCCGCTATAGTTGGATTGCCTTGCATTGCTTATTAGCACTAGTCGTTGAACGTTCCATCTCTAGCAAAAAGATCCATTCGTTAAGCAGCGGCTATACTGGTTCACCAGTATTTCTGGACAAACGCGCCCCACCGCTGTAGGGATTTACACTGGAATCTTGTCCGGTGCTGATGCTTTACTGTATTGTGTAGATTGTGTAGCTCTTGGCTATTTGGCTTGCTAACTAGCAATATATGGTTAAATAGCTAGTACTACGCTTCCGCAGTTCGCTCCTGACAGAGAATAACATGGTTACCGATGACAATTCTGTACTACAGTCTCTAGGGATTGCGCTTTTTGCTCCTGATGTTGTCGTGCTTAAGATCTTTCTTAGGGTTCCTAAACCTTTCAGATTCGCAATAGCATCCGCTATTCGTTTAATTTTGGGGACGATGTAGCAAATTGCTGGCAGAGCAGTGTCTTTTGGATATTTTGTCACCTGGAAATTTATGGGTTGGTGGTCACTTCAGGTGTAGTCTTCCGTCATTCACCAGAGACTCCACATAATATATTCCGACTTATATAGTCTCTCTGTAGATTGACCTTCTGAACGTCGTCATGTTTTCGATGGCGTTGGCATTAACATCTCTTCCTAAAATGACGCGTGTTATTGCTTCCCGTAAGTTGTCGGAGCTTGCTGTCGGTCTGTTGGCGTACGGTTGCAGCTCATATATGTGATGCTGTCGCACTTTACAAATACACCTCTGTTCGTGTCCAGGATCCATATTGCTGCAATGACGAGCGTATCTCTATTCTCTAAGGATGTTTCGTTTATGCGAAAATGTTGACTAATAAGCAGTATTATTATTATTATTATTATTATTATTATTATTAATTATTTTATTATAATACACAATTATTATTATCATAATAATATACAATAATAATAATAATTATAATAATAATAATAATAATAATAAACTTTATTATTTTTTTTTAATCGGCTCTGGAGTTATAGTGAGTCGCCTGTTCTACTTCGACGATAAAATTTTCAGCTGTAGCGTGATTCAATGCGCTGGTTTAATGAACAAACGTGTAGTTTGCAGTTCTTTTTCTTTTCGTTTACTTATTTTTGTGTTTTATTTTGTATAATGTTATGTACAAGTTGTGATATTAGAAGGTCGCCTTATATTGACCGTCTATTGACCGTAACTGCATTTAATTTCATAATATTTGTAAGCCTTATGCAATTATTAATACTTGAAATAATAAAATAATAAACTTGAATAAGATAAGATATTTACTTAGAATTTGCATTTTCTCTATTAAATGTTATAAATATTATTAATCTATTTTTCTGTGACAAAGGACTAGAAAAAATTTCTGCATTCAACAATGTAAACATTATTTCAACCGCTGGATCCTCTAGGGGCTCTTAGAACTTGCGTTTGAGGTAATATTACCGAGTCGTAGAATCAGCATTGTTATCTTCCCATCGAAATAGCCTTGTTTGCCCTATTATACTTCTTGGAGGATTCGTGGTATGCATCCTAATAGTTTGGTTAGGACTTATTCCGAAATCTGTTTTCCTCAGTTTTGAAACGTCATGGGCCTGATGCAATTCAGACTCGGTGGGATGCACATTCTGGTTCTGCAGGAATTAGAGTATAATATAAAACATTTTTATCTGCCTGAAACGTTAAATAATCTTTAGACTTTTCTCCTTTGTATTTTGTGACCTAATCAAATGCATACACAAAGTTTTCTGCAATTAGCCACAACAACACCGTTCTTCCGCGTGCCTTTGTGACATTTGTTCACAATCATATGATCCAACTTTCGTTTACCTTTTAGCTTTCCACATTTTCCGAAAGTAAATTCGACAATACAAGAGATTTCTATAAGCTAAGTACGGTATTTTTGGAATATTGCCGATAATACTCTGTAAGGCACATGTTCTGTAATTTTTTTCATTGACGTAAGCGCTTACATTGCTGTATATATATGTCGATAATATAATGTATACAGATAATTTAATTAATTAACAATTAATTTCGGATATTTGATATTTGCTTACGTTACATTGCTTTTATAATAAATCCACTTATACAATTCTTGCAGATAAATTACTAAGCGAAAGTATGACTTCTATACTTATTTTCTGGCCCTGAAAGCTAATGACTCTCTCAGGTGAATAGAGTAAAAATATCAGATCAGTAATCTTTAAATTTATCTAATTAGCGTTAAATGTTTATGAGTGATCAAATTAACACATGCGTAGATTGCATGTCATTTCTGCAGTATTAAATACTAATTAGGCTGTATAGCGTTGTTTATGACTGCAAGTTAAGCGCTCCTAGTAAAGCATATAGCCATGGTACTGTGCACCAGTCTTGACCTTCGTTTTAGTGTGATACTAAATATAAAATTTTCTAACAAGATAAACTATGCAACTACTGTTACAATTTCACTTAATCTAAATGAGAAATTCTGTACTGGGTACACGTATTACGTTAATTCACGCTTGGACGTATGTCTACATATACTATATATACATATAGGTATATACATATATATACATATACATTGTACATAGTCTACGTAGGTATAGTAATCGTTAAAATTTATCTCTATAACTATTTGAATATTAACACCTCCTTCAGTATATCTCTAAATTGAATAACTAATGCACTATATGTGTACTTATAAATATTATTAAAACTATAGCGGGTTTAAATATTTGAAATAAGATACAATTCTTTAAAATATCAAAGGGAAGACATAACTTATGACCATTACTATACATTTTGTATTCGTAGATATTGGAGTATAGTATATGGTATATTCATGTAGATACGCATACATGTAATGATTTTTGCCGCACTTTACATTTACGGACTGTCAATTATCTCCTACTACCAACAAGTTAATGATCAATCGACTGCTAGAAACTGCACTTGTCATTATTTATGGTATAAAAGGAAACTTGTAAGCGGCGTATAACATCCGGAGTTCAGCATAATTACGCACAGATAAGAAATTGTAGCAATAACTTTAGAAAAGCGGCAGTTCATAATTTGCAGTTAGTTACGTTTTGATACAAATTATAACCACGTATATTTTGCGTAACTGCGTTAGCTAAATATGTACAGCCTGGCGGCTAAAAAAAAATATGAACGGAGAACTACGTTACAAACATAAATCAAAGTGGATAGTATTCATTTTTAATTTTCATATTTATAGAGGTTAATCATGCATGTCCTCCTATTTAGTTCGAGTCAATAAAAATGCAATTCAATGAAGGACAGTAATCAGTACATATGTATGTATCTAAGAGGAAGTAAGTTACGTTACATGTCCTACACTGTATTTAACCATAGATTTATCGTACTGACAGGGTTATAAAACCATATAACAAACACATGTGTACATAGAGTGAAGATCAATTTTCCAGTAAAAACTTAGGAAAATCCAATCACTTTTGCTTTCACAATACAACTTCTACCTTTGTATACAGCGTGTCTCATCCGAGGCATGTCGCGGAAATTTATAGCGGGCAACAAAGACCACTTTATAACAATATACCTACTGAATTATACAGGATGTTCAGTGTGAAAGGTACAGATCATACACTGCTTTGTATTTGTTAAATGGAACATCCTACATATTTTTACGCGAGTTGCTTCGTAATGCTTAGTTGAGAATGTATAACGTATGATAATAAAAAATGAGTTACTAAAAACTTTTAGTAGTAAAATATTTTTCTACTAAACTTAACAATGTTTTTTTCAACAAAAAATATTGTTCAGAATTTGTTGTTTTAATAACGTAGTATCACTTTAAAAGTAAAGGCATTATTTATACAGAGTGCTACAAAATGACATTCTAATAAACGACAGTAATTTTAATAGAGCACATCATATGCAATCATAAATCTGAAAAATTGCCAATGAATGTAACAAATTTATTTACAACGAAACTATAAGACGGAGATATAGGACAATATTTAATAGAGACTTGAAATTAAAATAGAATCTCGATGCTAGTTAAAACTTAAAACGCGTAGCTTAAATACGTACAGTAGGTGCTCACCTAAATATTAAACTACGGTTTCAAAAATTGTTAAATATTTTGAAGACTCTTTAATATGAAGGAGAATAATAGGGAGACTAAGTTATTTAGTCCGCTCCAACAAAATGCGTAATAATATTGATAGTATATAGATAGTTTAGTTCTTTGATATAAGACTTTGTTTTGAGCAGCCACGTATACTTCAAAATTATCAAATAGAGTGGCCTACCCTGAATTTTCGGTCTTACAATGTTATAATAATGTTAAGCATTTATTGTTTTTTCCGTAGTGGTAAGATTAAGATATTTGAATTATTAATAATTACTAAAGACCGCAAGAATTGGTCCGATTCCAGCGGCACTACATCGGGAGCGATCATAACGGCGCGCGCCTATCGTACATACGAGTATGTGTGTAATGAAATATTGTAGGCAGTCAGTGTATGGTATTGTTGCATAGATCATGCATTGCAAGTACGCGGTATTGAAAGTTCGTGAAAATGCTTCAACGTGTGTGTTTGTTAATAAGGCAAGCAAATTGTTATAGTTTTCCGATTTAATCCATAAAGGGACTGGGGTGTAGTGTTTAGTGCACAAAAAAAGGTTATGTTGGAATCGACGGTTGAGCAGAAAACATGTACTAAGGCCAACTCACAAATTTAAACAAGCCGGACAGAACGCTATAATTAATTTTTATGCGATTTAAGTATGTACATATATATTATGTTAAGCACTTCTAATGTATAAAATCAGGCCGTTTGGGTTCGGCCTAGGCCGTATACATACTACCTGAAATTCGCAGACCGTTTAGTTATTAATCATTTGGCATTTCTCATACGGACTAGACCGTATACAAACGGACTATTCAGTTCCAGACCGTATGTTTTCACATCAGTCACTGGTACCTGGTAATTATAACATTGCAACAATATATAAGTTTATTGTAACAAAACAAGACTGTAGGTAATCTCAGTGAATAGTGAAACAATTTTATTAACACATTGAATCATGCATATTCAAAAACAAAGGTTAACGAAATAAAAACCCCAAAAGAGCATTGACTTCTAAAGCAGTATGATGTATTATCTGTCTAAGGAGTAGAAAAACTAATGGAGTTCCTTAACAACGGATCAGGTGACCACTATATCATTATATTCAGTCCATGGACGTAGAGATCGTATGATGAAAGAAGCCCACGAAAAATACAAGAATACAGTTCGTACTGAAATTTTGATGTATATTAACTTGCGTGAAAACGGAAAAGAAGGGAATTGTATCAAAACCCATGATTTTTTAAAATTTAAAATCACGCGGTCAAGTTTATTTAATAGGCTATCAATCCCATCCTGACAGTAAATATAAATTTGTACTGGTAAGTATATAAAACTCACTTGACAAAGTTCGTTATTTTGCGATCACTGGAAAAGAAACGAGCTAAAGAGGTCGCCCATTATCCTGTGGTCATGTTTACACTGCCAAAATTTTAACGACGCGACATTGTAGACACAGCTGATTGAGTAAATACATATTTCGATAACTATTGTTGTATTATCTCTTTGTGTTTCTACTACGTCTAAATATGAAAAAGTTTTTTTTAACTATTTGCTTGTAAAAATGGATTCACAGCCTAATACAAGTAGACTATCAACATCGCCTCCAAGAAAACATGCTACTTTGAAGCGTTAATATTTGGACAGGAAAAGCTACTTATACTGAACATATACAAGAAAATAGTAATCCGACAATAAAGAAAACACAGATAACACTGAAAATTTCAAACAATTTAGGTAACATAAAAACATAAATATTCATAAATATGTATATTTATGTTTAACAATAATAATAAGTATTTCGAGGGCAAGTGCTTATAATTTATTGGTGAATATAAAGCTAGAGGACTAATTTCACCACCAGGAAGAAAGGCGCTGCTACCTACAGGTGGCGATAGTATTGAATACATGATAAGAAGAATCATACATGGCTTTTTTATGATAGAGAAATTCCTACATTAAATAAAATCTAAAAAAACAATAGGGAAGATCAAAATATACCTGCAATGAGTCGGTCAACCTTGTATAAATTAATGAAGTTGCTTAATTTGAAGTAAGTTTGGATACTAATTATTTAAGTGTTTTATTCAATGCAGAGTTTGTATTTGCAGATATTAAAAACGTAATCGTAAAAGTTTACTGCTCGAAGGTGATGACATTGTTTTGTGGAGACGAAGATATTTATCTGCCATATCAAAATATAGAAATGAGCAACGGCCAATAGATTATTTAAACGAAACCTGGCTCAATGAAGGAGCAAAACTGTGGGTAGCCGTTAATATTACATCACGCAGACAAACATTTAGAGATGGTGTAACTACTGGTCTCAAAAATCCTGCTGGTCAAGGAAGACGCTTAATTATATTACATACTGGTTCTAAAAACGGTTTTGTCGACGATAGGTTACTGCTATTCGAAGGAAGAAAAACAGTCGATTACCACGATGAAATGGATTCAAATGGTTTTGAGGAGAGGTTCAATAATATTTTGAAAAAATTACCTGTCAGTAGTGTTATTGTAGTGGGTAATGCATCTTACTATAGCAGAAAAAGGGAAAAAATACCAACAACTTTAACACAAAAGCGGAAATGCAAGAATGGTTACTTCAAAAATAAATATCGTTTGATCCTTCCATGGTGCGATTAGAGTTGTTGGAAATAATAAATCATCACAAAGAAGGTTCCAAAATATACGCAGTGGACGACATGGCAAAACAGAGTAATAAAATTGTACGTACTTAGAAGCCACCTTACCATTGTGAATTGAATCCTATTGAATTACTTTGGGCACATATAAAAAAATGAAGTATCTGCAAAAAATAAAAGCTTTAAGTTAGCTGCAGTGAAAGAGCTTCTGTTAACCGCTATTATAAATGTAACCTCAGAAACGCGGACAAAATCTGTACAACATGTGATTAAAAAAGAAGGCAAAATATGCAAGTTAGATGGCTTAATAGATGATGAGCTGAAGCGATTTATTATTTCGTTTAGAAATGATGACACAAGTGACAGTGACGGTGATTATGTTGAAGAACTGCACAACTATGTTTTAAAATATAACATCATTTTTGTAGATTGATGGACCAGCTAGTACTTGTTTCTATTGTAATTTATAATAGTCTGTAACATCAATTTAAAATTTCTGAAATATAAATTTTATGTTAATATATTTGATGTACTACAAATACATATGTATAATGCAAATAATAAAATACATATTAAAATTATTGTGCACCTATTTTTTTATAAATGTGGTGTACATTTAAATTAAATTTAATATGGAAGTGTAAATAAGTACTTGATATTTGTAGGTTTAAGGAAATATATCGCTTGTAGGGGTACGCAAAACTTGCTGTTTTACGAGTTTCGTGTACAAAGAAATTCAAAACGCTTAAAAAATTCTGTCAAATGTAATATTGCTAGATTTAAAAAAAATGGGCCATCTCAAATGTTTTACAATTTTTTTGTTCGGGAACACAATAAAAAATTACATGAAATTGGTGAAAGATGTTGAAATGTTTTCGTAATCTTTCTCCTAATTACATAGGAATTCAGTTTCGCTTTAATTTATCTTTTTCTTATGATATTTTGAGGATACTGTAATTGTTGTACAATAAGCGAATTGAAACTAATGTAATGGCGTTCTACATTTTGTCAGTAAATATGGCGCATTTTACAGGAATTACTGTAAAGTAGTATTTACTACATAATGTGTGCTTGAAGGATTTGCTACTTTACCGCAAGTAGCGGCCACTACAGTTTTATCACTTTAAAGTCATTATTACTATTAAGTAGAATATTTGTTGTAGATATTTCAAACTATATAGTCGCAATAACTAAAAAACTACCTGAAAGTTCCAGAAGCCACGATAAAGTTTCCATTGCCACTACAAAGTTCCAATTGGAACTTTAACCTTTAATTGCAACCGTTTTGTGCGTGCTGCATGTGTTTTGATTTTTGAACTGTGCATTAGAGGAAAACTATGTCGAGTTTTAAAATTGTGGCGAGACAAGAAAAGCGTGGCATATATTTTACTGTTGTTCCACATAAGTGGGAAGTATATGTATTTTTATGACGTTTTTGTACTTATCTTATTTTCCTGATATTTTTTCCATTTCTAGATCAATTAGAACACTCTAATTCATGAATTAATTTTATCAAATTAAGCTCTTGACTAGGTGTTTTGCCATGTTTTCCCTAGTCCTTGAACAGAATTGTTAAAGCTTGACAAAAAATACATTGATATAAGGATCATTATTCTTATGATTATAAATTTACATTTCAAAAATATCTTAAAAATACTAACTTCACTTCTTACTATTGGAACACATACAGATATCAATATGTATATCAAGGATCAAGGTACTCGATAATGAACTAAATAGAATTTCCAACAACTGGTACCTGGTATATAATTTTATCCCTATAAAATGACGGCTACTTTAAAATGTTTTTTTGAAGTAATTGGAACTTTATGATAATTTTACGGCAGAGTGGGAAGTAAAAATTACTGTGAAGTAGTTTTCGTGAGTAGCGAGATAATTAATTTTACCTTGAATATTACTACACAGTTCCATAACTTTGAAGGAATTTCAAAAGTAGAACCGACGTCGTAGTTACTTTCAACGCTACCACAAAGTAATAAAAACTTTGAAGTGAAATATTAGTAACAAAACATCGTTACAGGAACTATCGAATGTCACTTTAAAGTTTGTGCCACCTTAAAGTTATTTTATATAGTAACAGTGCCGTTCCAGAAACATCAAAAGCTACCTAGAAGTACTGAAACTATTAAGTTCCAAATTATAGTAATAATGACTAAATAATTACCAAAGAAGTTTAAATAAAAGTAGGAAAAACTAGAAACCCGTATTTTTAGTGATATTAACGTAACAACGACTTGTCTGAAGTTCCGATCTCGGTTACCGATACTTTGATGCTGTATTCGCCAGTAGTTTTGCGCACCATGCATTAAAACTAATATATTTATATTTTTTTTGTACTTTTAATTCGCCATTTCTGCACAAATTTTCGCATTTTCTGTTGTTTTTGAACCTAATGATACGTTATACGTTATATTGATGTCCTCCAAAAGGAAGCACTTTACATAAAATGTCCGATCTGACCCCAAAATATTGTTACTTTTATTATTTTTTTCCTCGCAAAAATAGGTGCGTCCGCGCCAACTTTTTGCACTTTCTGTCGTTTTAGACCCAAGGATACGTTATACCAAAAATTACGAAAATTGGAGTTGACTTTTTGCAGATGTGCATGTTGATTCGCGCAAAAATATATTACATCACTTGTTCGATGTAGATTGTACTTAGACGCCTTGACACCAACTGTAGGGTATTTTATAGATTTACGCGAGTTTATTTAACTAACGGAGTTTTGCTTCTTATATAGTGAATGTATGTATATTTATTACAGTTTATATCAGCTACAGTCAGTTGTTGAGGTTTTAAATTTTATTAAACTTTTTAGATAGAAATTTAAGACAAGGCAAGTACATATTTAGTTTTATCAAGATTATTTTTTTTTTAATTTTATTGTATCTATCCGAATTAATTAATTAATTGAAAGCTTTTGTGCAATTTCAACTGCGAAATTTGGTTTTTTTGTGGAAATAATTTGATTACTAAATGATACATTTTTAGGAATACGTATTAAACAGTCAAAAAAAATCTGTTGCAAAAACCTGGTTTAAAATCCAACAGACCATGTACTTGTTATTCAAGTTCTTCTGGCTCAGGTATATTCTAATTTATTTTCTACACAAATATAACATTATCTCGTATACAGTCCTTTAAATTGCAACTAATGAGAGTCTCCTGTGACCTCGGGGCCAGAATAATCACAGTGACTGCTGATACTGATTAATGCAGTCACTAGAATTACCATCTGTAAATTCAAATTTTTGCCTAATAATGGTGAGGTTTGTGGGATACATTCTATTCCAATGATTTCCTCTACATTTACACCGTCCGGTATTAAAGTTTTGCGTCAATAGACGTCTCATTCCTTAGAGTAGTTTGCTGAGAATAATATCACAGCTCAGCAAATATGAAGCGCGAACATACTCTTTGAAAATTGAAAACAGAAAATTACTATCCCCTTATTAACTAACTTCTCATCGTTAATTACAATCAATATTTTGGCGAAGAGGAACAAGTTTGCATAAGTTTTAGCGTGCCAAGCAGAAACATACAATTAGTACTACCTTAGTACTATCTTTGTCATTTAAAGGTGTTAACTCTTCATTTATTAATGACACTCATTACTCTGGGTTATAGAAACTACCGTATCATTAAGGTAAAGGACAATATGATTATTGGGCACCTAAACAATACCACAAATAAAAAATAACTATTACTAATATATATTCATCATGTGTGGGGCAGAAGCAATTACAAATTGATGCCTAATAAATATCAAAAAGGAGCATAAAGACATAGCAGACTTTGATAATTGTTAAAATTTGTGATAAGGTTTTATAATGTAGAAAACCTGCGTTCGTACGAGGACTATCAAACCACTGTTGGTAAGCTAACTTCCTAGCGAATTGAAAGCATTTGAAAAGTATTTATTTCCGAATAAAAGATGTTGAGTTCTACTTACTTAGATGCGGTTCTAATCTCGTATCTTTTAGTGTACGAAGATATTATTTATATTTTTTGTCAAAAGACTTCTTAAGACGCTAATTAAAATACCGATGTATTATATTTGTTAAACATAAATATTACAAGTGTTGTCTAAGATAAATTATGTATTGAGCCGCATATTAGTACTGATATGTAACTTAGCAAATTGTAATTCACTCCAGAAAATTAATTACGCGTGCATTAAGATGCACGTCAGTAAAATGTTTCAAACGTTATGCGTTGCAGAATGAAAGAATACATTTTATGGAAAATAAGTTGTCGCCATCGGTTCCACCTCAGTTCCCGTATCGTGAGAACTTTAAAACTTTATTACTACCATCGACGACAAATTGCATGCACTTTTTAATTTGTTGCGTGCCGCTTAACTACCACAAAACGAAAATATATTCTATTTATATCCCATACATTTACAGAGAATACATAAAATGTATTTTGCGTTAGAACCAGATATTGTATCTACCATTAGTTCTTGGTAAGCAACAATGAAAGTAATTTCTGAGCTTTTTACTGCCATCTTTTCAACTTAAAATGAAAATTGATAAGATGTTGATAAGAAATGGCGAAGAAGTCAAAGCATTACATGTAAAATATAAAGTATAGGGCTACCAAACTAAAACAAGTTACCTAACAATATCAGAAAAGCTTATTTACAGATGATACTAAAATAGAATTAGTATTGAAAAATACAGCGAATCAGAGAAAATACTAGAAAAAATATAATTTAGTTACGAAGAGAAAGAATTGCTTAACAGGCCGACAGCTTTCGGTGTAGACTGCGTAGGATATGCCGATATTGTCATAACAGCAAAACGCAAGTATGAGGGAATTCTCTGAATACAAACAAGTCGTAAAATCACCAGTGAATAGTGTCGATTTAAGGGAATCAGCATCAACTCGGCAAAAACGACAATCACACTTTTCACTATGAAAAGAAAAATTTTGCGCATGTGAGAAATCCACCTGGATGCAACAGTCATCGAAAGCAACACAGAAGCCAGGTACGTAGGAATAACATTAGCCAAAAAACTTCTGCGGAATAAACATGTTGAATTGACTATAAATAAGGCAACAAGAGCCTTAATGTCAGAATCGAGCAGGCAAAACGCGGAACTGCAACCTAAATATACTGCGATCGTTCAAGAATAGTGTAGCCTTGGAGGTTATTTTAGCTCTCACACCTCTACACGTACCAGTGGAGGGAGTTACCCATTAGGCATTGTACCGATTAACCAGGGCGAAGAGTGGCTGGTACTAGATCCCATCCCATACAGTTGGGCCATCTCTGGCGGGGCTCTCAGTCTAGCGAACGACGAAATGGTTAGGAGATACAGCTTTGAAAATAACTTTCTCAAGAAGCTAAGCAACAAAAGAGAATGGGAACTAAAATTATGCAGCTACTCCCTCAAAAGCAAATACCATTTAAGGGAACAGGTGCAGAAGCATTCGAGCCAGGAACCAAACATTCAGAGGCAATGGAAGTTTATCCCAGCAAGCAGAGATTAATACTAGTGGAAGAAGTGCTCTGAATCTTGACAGGAACTGTCGGAAGCAAAGCATTGCAATTTTCGCAAACAGTCAAACAGAAATAATGGCGTTGAGTTCTAACACCTTAGATCGAAAAGAGTCCAGGAATGCATAAACGAACTAAACAATTTATGCAGTGCGAACAGAATTGCATTATGGTGGGTTCCAGGAGTCACTCGAGTCATTGGCAACGAGAAAGTTAATGGATTAGCGGGCAAGGTCACCCTAATATAGTTAGTGAGATCCGAACTCTTTTACGGCATAGGGATGAGCACCTACAAAAGAGAAAGAAGAATGCAATGCTATGGTTAGATCAACTGAAATAATTGTTGTAATAATGTTGTAGGATAAAATAATTGGAATTGAGATGAAACATGTCTGAAAACGACAGAGGAAAAGCAGTAGTCAATATAATGACAAAGACAACTAAACCGCTACAGATACCTCACGATTCATAAGTTGTCGTCAAACTAGTTCAATATACAGAGGTGATAATGTAAACTGTAAGTTTTTAGAATACAAGCAAATTCCCGTAACTCCAGTTGTTATCTGTTGTTACATATACTGCAAAATACAGTTATTCAATCACACTTATGCCGTGAAGGTTTTGACTTTAAATAGGACAGGCATATGCAGTAGCAGGTCGCCGTTAAGAATGTTTAGAATCATATGCTTTTATTCTCTAATTAATATATTTAAATGTAGTATTTTTACCACCAAATGCATGTACACGTCGCTTTATTGTATTATGCCAGGGGCCCAATTCTCGAATTTCGAATGATGAATGTCGCATGCGACACAAGCCAACTCTCGAATGAAATGTGCGTAGTCGTATTCTTTAATGTCGTGTGCTACAATTTTTAGTAGAGATTTCAGCGAGTGGGTAACAACCACTCGACATACAAAATCTTGTGCGACATCATAGTACTACTCGCTTACACTTGGTGGCGTATATAGTAAATTTTAAAAGTTGATGCAGTATCATGCAGTATATACATACAAGTGATCCCGGTATTCTAAGTAAAAATGGCAAACATGGAAGAAGCAGTCATACTTTCTGCAATAGAAAACTTAGAACATTAAGAAGCAGCTGTAGTAAATGGTGGACGTAACTACAGGTCCACCAAAATCTCGTGGAAGTTGCGCATGAGTCAGAGAGGTTGGCTAAAAAGTATGACGTTGCAGTACTCAGCTGTGATTGGTGTCAGATTGACTATGTAGGTAACCGATTGCCCGCTAGCGAGAGCATGCCTCCGCCAATATGCGCAGAACGCGTCGTCACTGCCACGGCATTTTGGGCGACCTGTACATTCGGCAGGATGCATTTGCATTAAGCGATAAACCTATTTTTGAAAATGATTCGGTTGTCGAAAGATTTCCAGATATTAAACATTTGTCATTTTCTAATAACTCTATGAGCATATTTTGTTGTTCATTACTGCAATAGGATTTCTTTTTATCCATTATATTATAAATCATTAGTACGTGCTGTTATATCACATTCAAACACCGCGCCAAAAGGTACTGCCTCTGTCCTTACATTAGGATTAGTTAGTTATATGGCGATATGTATGAGATAATAATGTAATAAGACATGTGTCATTTTAACCAAGAAAATAAACAGTTAGAACTAGTAAAGAAGTGTGTGTTATTTTCAATTGTAAATACATAACACGTGCAAAAAAAAAGTTGTGAATTCGAGGATATCTTGATGTCAACAATTTAACAATTTAACTATGCAGCCACCGGCAGCCACTATGATAATATGAACTAAATTTTATTTATCGATATATGTAGTAGATGCACATTTATATCGACTAAAGCGGTGTTGCCGCTAGTTACCAATCGACAATTATTTCGAGCGATCGTCTTAATGTCGATGAGTATTCAAGAATAGAGAGGAGAGAGGTCATTCGACAATTTCGTGCGACATTTGACGTACGCGACAAATATCATTCCAGATTCGAGAATCGGGCTCCAGGGATATGATCTCAGTGTACCCCGGTATGGGATTATTTGAAGCTAGTCGGAGATATAAGGCGATAATACTGTATAATAAGTTACTAGTTAAGTGACTTTAAAAACTTCCTTAACTATACCACAACTTAAGACTGAACTCAAATTATTTTTACAGAGTAATTCATTTTACACTTTGGACGAATATCTTAACATGTACATACCTTTGTGCTTCATTTCTGTTACTTTGAAAGTATTTTCCGTATTATGGACTATTTTAATTTCAATTTTAACCATTCTAATTTATTTATTTTATTATTATTAACAATTGTAAAATGTGTTACACTGTCCCTGTTCTTAGGAACCATGACAATAAACTCTTATTATTATTTTTATTATGTTGTGCATTAGCACCAGTGTTTTATTTGTAGTTAATGAAATTGAAATCTACTAGTCACACCTACTACAGTTTCAACGATGCGAGAATCTTTTTCCAAGTATTTTATTCTCGAGACATTTAAGCTATACGTGCAGTAATTCTTTCCACAAGAAAAAGTAATGGCTCTTGCATCTTGTATAACCAGTTGGAATTATATAATACTTTCTTCATTTTTTGCATACACAAGAATTCAAAAAGTGATACTTGAAAAGGCGTCATCTACCTATAATTGATTACCATAATATTCAGAAGCAATTAAGTAGCACTCTTGCGTACCGCCCCTAATTCTCCGGTCTAATACTCAGTCTCGTCTGAAGAGCGGACAAGAAAACGGCTACATGTTGGTGTATAAGTAGAACCTGGCTAATAAATTAGGAGAGTGGGCGAGCTGGAATTCGTGTAACATGTAATTACAATTAAGACTTGTCTTACGGTAGCTGCAATCTACTGGCTAATGGCTCTACTTCTCTGCCTATGCACTACACAATATACGTATACATACGTATGTACTTATATGACTATGTATGTATACCTATATATACATAATAAGCAGAGTGGAAAGTCGAGTCTTGCAATAATACTTAATTGTACGTATCTGTATCAGATATATACAAAAAAACTGAAAATAAGTTTTTGCTCAGATGTATAAAAAATGGCCACTTATTCCCCGAATATGTACATACATAGGTATAGTAGCCTTTTTTGTTATCGTAGTAGTAGTTATAAGCAAGTACCGAAAGTTTACAGAGAGAAGCTCCATTCTTTATAGTATTTCATTTCGATATAATTCCTAAAAAAATCGTTAATGTTCTACCAACTCAGTTTTTGATTTGATATTAACACTTATCAGTAGTTAAACTGTACCACTTCTACGCCAAAAACTCCATAAGATTAACATTGGAAGCCGTGCCCACGACTTTTACTTCCGGTCTAGCCGCTGTGAGCATGACATATACAGGATGTTTCATAAATACGTAGTAGCATACAGGGTGATGTGCCGCCATCTTGGATTTCTTCGCCATCTTTATTTTCTTACCCCCACCATTTTAGTGCCCTTTTAACATTTTTTTATGTTTTCTCCTTTTTGAATTTCCTAGTGTCGTTTTGGCAATTTTCGAATTCTTAGTGTCCTTTGCTACACCCTAGCAGAGAGCAGATTTTTTTTAATAAAAAAAATGAATTATAAACTATTTCTATGATTTATTAGGAGTACGTTAGATAGCGCCGCACAAAAATTACGACACAATTTAGGACAGTGGGAACTCGAAAATTACCAAACGGACACTAGGAAATCCAAAATGGAGGAAAATTCAAAAAATGGTATATACCTATAAGCGGTAAGTCTATTATTAGAGGGATTGTTTAAATAACCATATGCTCATACTTTTGGGAAAATTGTTGCTCTAATATTATATTTTAAGTACCTAAAATAATATGTACTTTTACTTTGTTACATCGGTGTACATACTATATATGGTTTATTATTTTTATTATTTTATTTTATATTACAAAATGTACCACAAAATAACCGCTGGCGGCATGGATATATTGTATCTCTGCCAATTAAACTCGATATTTCTAGTTTTCAGTGAGTTTTAAATTCTAGTAAACAAAAACCAAATCACCATTTGTTTCTGCTTTCTGACCTGCTTCATAAATCTATCACAGATATTTGCCCTTGCACTTGATATTGATGGTATATAAGTATTTGGAGTCATTATGTCCTCTCCTCAACACAAAACCAAAAATTTTCAAAAAAATATTTATACAAATATATACAAAATCATTTCTCAATTACTTACGTAGCACACAGTTAACAATACTTAACTGAGCTGATCCAACTTCATACCGATGGTGTACTCGATACATAATACAAATTGTAGCAATAACTTCATTCGATATTTAGTCCCTTTGGTCTTTTATATATTTTTTAATTTGGCGTTTCTACTCGCAGTGTTGTACAACACATAATTTCTGGAGGCCGCCGACTGTCAACTGTTAATCTAGGTTTGTACAAACGCAATAATTTCCATCTCCGTTTCGCTCTATTCGCAAGTAACATTGACCACCAAGGACTTATACCGCCGTTCCTAAACCTACTATATCCACAACAACGTTGAACTAGCAAAAATTTTCACATCTAGAATTAAATACAATTTAATTACATGAGACGTTAAAAAATAACAGTATCAATCCTAAGATTTGTGATATCCGCACATCTTATTATTGCTATTACAATCTTCGTTCGTAGCTTTTATAACTTGATCTTTTAGAGTTTCAACTTTTTAACCAGAATGTTAGCCTTAGTTTTCCGGCTTAGAATATAGTATAGTGAGTATTTTCGGTATATGTTTTGCTGTGACAAAACTAAATTTAACGCCAGTTTTTTTTTCCCAAGAGTGCCGATTTTTTCGTATACATGTGTATCTTGTTTCCAATGCTCTGCTATATAGCTCATATTTTTCGTATACATGTGTATCTTGTTTCCAATGCTCTGCTATATAGCTCATATTTTTCGTAAATTTTTAATTGCTACGGCGCATCCAAAATTTTAGATTTGATCAACAATTCTGAAAATTACAATATTCATAATTGATTATTATTTTCACTGACAAAAATTGATCAAAACTTAGCATTTCCTCTCTTTTATTTTTTAATTTATATACTTTTGTGTTTTGTTTTCCTTTATATTGTTTGTATCGAATATATTTACACTACTATAACGTGGTCAAACCTGCAAATCTTCATAATGTAGTGATTTGCATCGCTGGAAAGTTACCCACCGCGGTACACTAATATTAATAGCAAACCCACTGGCTTTATAGCAGTCACTCTAAGCACGTAATATGTTTTGATGCTTATTTTTGTTGTGCTTTTGTTGTGCGTGACGGTGTGGATGCTTTTTAAACTGTATTATATTTGTACCTTAGCCTAGAACTGTGGTTTGTTGATAAATCTTCTCGAAAATGTGTTCCGCCACCACACAAACACTAACACTATAAGCAGTGGATTCGTATTTCGACAACTAATGTGCCATCTTCAGAAGTAGAACTACACTTAACTTACTTAGCTACACGTTGATGGTTATACATCTAGGATTTGTTCTTCATGCACGATGAATAAGTCAACCGAAACGAACAGGTCTTTTATATCTGAAATATGTCATATGTTCTTTGTATCAATATTAGCACCCGATTTAAAAAACATATTTTTGATATAAAAGACATTAAAAATCAAACGTCGCCTAGCAATTASAGGGCCTAATATAACCATAGGACAAACTCAAAATGAAAAAAACTGTTTTATGATATCGGAAACTTAATGCATTTGAAAGTACCTATATTCACAAAATACCTTTATTATTGCAATATTTTTTCAATACAAGGAAGAAAAAAAATGCAAAAGTCAAATCAGAAATAATTTCAAAAACGTACATTTGAGGTGATTACACGCAAAATCTTTTTTTGTATAAAAAAACCTCTGTTTAGGTCAGTACCACCGCCCCAATCAATTATCCCATATTTTATGCTTGAGTAGCAGCAACCATAATACATAATGCGAAGGACATGTGGACTTACTATATCTCTAAGTCGACGTATTGCAAAACAGTAACTACTTAGCTTTTTACATACTACATTGGCGTGGTCGTTCCATTTTAAGGTTTCGTCGACTGCAAGGCCCAGCAGCCTAACGGAAATGCGAACTGGATACTCGCAGTTATTATTATTTACAACTTCTGGAAAGGTTTGAAATTTGTTGCATTTGAAGAATATCACATTTGACTTATCATAGTTAATCTTAAGATTGGTAGTGATTAAGCAATCCTCAATTGTGTTTAGATAAGTCCTGCCTAGATCGATAGCTTCATCTAGTGTACTTCCAGTTATTAAAAAAGTAGTATCGTCCGCGTAATTTATTATTAGAAAGTTATTTATAGCAGAGGTGGGCTTTAGATTGTAAATATCATTAAAATAAACAATGAAAAGTAAAGGACTTAATATGCTTCCGTGTGGTACACCTTTAGTTATTATCATGTTATCTGAAAAAGCAGCCTTATTTTTAATTCTGACATGCACTTTTTGTTGGCGATTATTTAAATATGAGGAGAACCAAGCTAGAGCATTACCTCTTATTCCATAGTGCTCAAGCTTGGATAAAAATATTGAATGATCTATGCTTTCAAATGCTTTAGACAGATATGTATAATAGGTTATTTGCTTGTTTTCCAAAGCGGTTAATATTTTGTTTGTTATTTCAAAGAGTGCAGTTTCCGTATTTTTGCCCTTTATGAAACCATGCTAATTTTTGTTTATGATGTTAAATTTTTTAAGAAACCCTACCAATCGGCTGTACGCCACTCTTTCAAATAATTTAGAAAAAATTGTTAATAGGCAAAAGGGGACATATGTAAATTATTAAAGTCCGATTCAAGACCAACATCAAGATGAGACTTATAGGTACATCAGATTATTGAAGAAATAGTTATTCGTTTCAGTTGATTTATTCATTTCGCATGAAGCGTAAAAATTTAGATGTATAAATACCAATGTATACTTTAGTGTAGTGCTAGTACTGCAGATGACAGCTTAGTTGTCGAAATACGTATCTAGTGCTTATAGTGTTGGTGTTAGTGTGGTGTTGGAGAACATTTCAAAATATTCGCTGCAACGTATACGGCATGATTCACTCTACGCAAGCTGTTTCATGGATTTGTTACTCTCTATAATTAATAATACACTGTTAACTGTGTAATGGCTTACAGAAAAAGAATAACACCTGCGTTTTTTATTAAACGAAACTATATGCCATTGACTGAGAGCTATTATATAAATAGAATTAATATATTATTTTGAAACTATTGATAGTCAAAAAGCAACGCTTGATATTATCGGCCTAAATTGCAAAAGCAGTTCTCGCTCAGGAATAGAGCGCCTGCCACCAGTGTGGCAGGTATGGTTTCTGTGACATATCTAGTAGTCGCATGTTGGTTGTCGTGACCACGTATGACATATTTATACATATAAAATTATTATGATTTTCACAGATATTTGTCATAAAAAAAAAGTAAATAAAAACCTTTAAATATGCGTTTTATTACAGACGTTTCATTAAAAATTTGTCAAAATTATTATCACCGCTTTATCAACTTTTAAAACAAAATGCTGTTTTTAGATGGACGGATACATGCGAAAAGGCTTTTGTGGAAGCAAAGAAAGCCATTTGCTCCGATATTTGTTTAGCGCATTACAATCCGCAAGTACCACTTAAACTAGTTTGTGATGCTAGTAATCATGGGCTAGGCTGTGTATTACTTCACGTATACCCGGATGGAACGGAAAGACCAGTAAGTTTTGTTTCTAGAATATTAAACAAGTGTGAAAGAAATTATTCGGTTATTCACAAGGAAACGCTAGCAATATACTGGGGGATGCGCAAGTTTTACCAATATTTAATGGGTAATCATTTTATTCTTTGCACGGACCATAAGCCACTTTTAGCTCTTTTTAGTGAGTCAAAGGGAATACCGCAAATGGCGGCAGGTAGACTACAACGATGGGCATTATTCCTCAGCGGTTTTAATTACACCTTTACACATATTATTGTAAGTAGGTTAGGTTTTCAAACTTATTTGTGTAAGCTTTTAGATAATCCTGATCTTGTATGGAAGAGGCATATCGATCAAATTATAAGGGATGGAAAATTTTATGAAGGCATTCCTACCGACTTAGTAAATACTTCAGATGCTTCATCCACACAATTGATTACTGATGATAAGACATAAACAGCTAGGTGTTGAGGAGTGTGACATATCTAGTAGTCGCATGTTGGTTGTCGTGACTGGTCGTGACCACGTATGACATATTTATACGTATAAAATTATTATGATTGTCACAGATATTTGTCATTAAAAAAAGTAAAGATATAGTGTTTTAGTTATTTAAATACATTACAGTTTCAATCCAAAACAGTACACACGCTTGCTTATACGGAGACCAACATACGGTATAAAAAGAACGCGCACAACAACGTTGATTTTTCTCGGAAACTGGGGCGCGTTAGGATAAAAGATCTCTGTATAACATAGTACAGACTCATCAAGATCTGTGTCGGACAATTCTAATGTTCCCCTTGTTGGTACAACCTTAAATGTGGTTGATTAAACTTCTTGATTAGGTAGGCATATGAGTTTATTGAATGTCAGTTTCTACTAAAAAATGTCCTCCTCTATCTATGATTGATATACTTATGTCAAAGAACGTTGTGATTTACTATTTTCATTTAATTGATAAGCGTAGATAAATGTACACTTTCTAAGCATACAGAAACCTTTACGCGCATCGCTTTTTGTAAATTATACGTTGTGCATTACACTTAAATACTTTGTATATAAAAAATCTAAACGTTTTGAATCAAATAGAATCAATAGAGAAGCATCTAATTACATAGGTGTTGCACGTAGCACAGTGTATACTGCTAGTAATTAGATATACGGTAATACATAGCTTTGAACAGCAGATTAATGGCTTCCGAGCTTCTGTTTGGAGCGTGCGTGAGAAGAAAGGTACATACATACGTGCACATTGCAATTGATATATAACTTATGAAATAAATATTTATTATCACAATAACCTACACCTAATTGATATATGTGCGCTTATTTCTTCGAAGGATGGCTATTTTTCTCTGCATCACCGTATACATAAACTAGATTTATCAGGTACATAATTCAATAAATAATTAGTAAGGTAATGTAAATCACTAGCTATTAAAAATGCCATAGCCTTTAGTCATATGTAAATATGAATCACATATTGAAGTGTACATAGATTTAAAAATTGCTTTGTTGCATTTATTTTTTTATAAATTGCATAGGTAATGTTTAAGACATTGGATATAATTGGTTGTAAATGTATATTTAGTTTTCATTATATTTATGTGTTTGTTCCTTATGCTCCAAAATCTCCTACTGCTAATGAAATTAAAATACTGTCAGATTTTTTTATAGGTCACTATCAGATCATCACACAGATGAGAAGCTACTTATCATGCATGAGTGATTTCAACATACCAGAGATTAGGTAGTAATTCCTGCCAGATCGTCAGGCTTAATAACTTTTGCGATTTACTTAATTTGAGACAGTATACAATAGCGTAGTTAACCCTCGCGGAAAAGTCTTGAATTTTCTATTTGCCAATTTTGAATGTTCTATAGAACACGATAACTTACCGCTCGTTCGCGAGGACGTAATGTTTCGTTCTGCTGTGGATTCCTCTTAGTATTTCTGCTAGCAGCTGCTAGCTACATATTATTGCTTTCAGTAAATTATTTACAAAAATCATATAACTTTCGTCGAGCTGATTTTATAAATTTATATCGTGAATTAAGTCTCCTTGATTGGAGTCTGCTAGAGTCTTGCAATGATGTTACTGATGCTTGTGATATGTTTTATGTAGTTTTATACGATCTTTTCGATAAACACATCTCTCTATATAAAACTCGCAAAAGTTAATGGGCGTTGTTATCCTAAGTGGTATTCCAATGAGATTACTACCAATATGCTCAAAGATAAATTTCATTGTATTTATAAAAATTCATATTCTGAAGCCGATCTGCACAACTGTAAGTCTTGCCGTACTTTAGTCAAGAGCCGAATACGAAAGCATATACGTAGATACTGGCTTTCAAATGTTCAATATGATGTACATATACAGGAAAGTCTTGGTGTATGGGTGATAAGTCATACAGTAAATCATCGTCCATTTTTGAGGGCCTTACAAGCCATTTTTTCCAGTGTTTTTCTTGATTCGTCCCAATTCCCATCGACGTTTCGTGAACACACCTTTTGTGAGTTTACTGATATGATGTCTACATGGCACTTAAATCGCAGAAGATTAAATTAATCGCCGGACCTGATAAAATTCCGAGCCTTTTATTAAAAGATTGCCGTTTCGTTTTCTCTAAGCCATTGCTCCATATATTCAACTTATGTAATACTACGCACAGCTTCCTCTCCATTGACGTAGCAATTGGCTAGAACATATCCAGCCTTCAAAAAAGGCAATCCGGGTGATATATGTAATTACCAGTTTATTGTCTAATGTAGGCAAAATCTTTGAAATGATAATATACAAATAAATTTGCTCCTCTGTATTAAACTTTATTGCTCCAGAAGAACTTGGTTTTGTCTCTAAGCGTTCCACTGTTATTAACTTTTGCAACTTTTCTCAGTATATATCGGATACAGGGCCAGGTCGATGTTGTGTATACAGATATGGCCAAGGCTTTTGACCATGTAGATGGTATGAAATAGTACTATTAAACTTGGGTCTCTTGGGATTTAATAATTTGTTGTTGTGTCCTATAACGGTTTCTTGTCTGATAAACGTGATATTAATTCTGGTGTGCCACATGGGTCCAATCTGGGTCTTCTTTTATTTTTTGCCTTTTATTAACGACCTTTCACTTGTTATTAACAGTAAAATTTTAATGTTCGTTGATGATGTGAAACTATGTATTTACATCAATAAGTTCGGATGACGATTGTATGTTTCTTCAGGATAAATTTGAAAGAATTTGTTGCTGATGTGAAAAAAATAGATTGTCATTGAATGTTTCCAAATGCAATGTGACAAGCTTTACAATTAAAAGACATCCTGTTCATTATGATTATAAGGTCGCTCACACTATTATCCATAGATTTATCAAATACAAAGATTCGGAGTTACTTTTGATTCTAAATTAAGTGAAAAGAAGTACTGGCTGTACTCGTTAAGTTCAACAAGGTTAGGAAGTGTTCTGTGACTAATACCGACACATCATCGAAATTGAAGTAGTGGCCTGTATCAAAAAAATGGTCAACGAGGGCAGATTTATTGGTGGTATTCGGCACATTTCTACAATCATTCATGTGTTGTCTGAGACGATTCTTAAGGTACTGTGATGTCTGTCCAATGTAAACAGAGTCACAACGAGCACACGGAATGGAATAAACGACATCAGACAACAGGCGAAGTGGTACAGGGTCCTTAAGCTTGCAAAACAATTTGCTAAGGGTTTGTATATTATATTTGGCAAGATAAACCGGTAGGTTTTTGAAACAGACCGCGATGTTAGGGGTCAGGGATGGGTATATAAGGAAATTTATAATATTTAATATCATCTTTATCATTAGGAGGATGCTGATTAGTAGGAACAAGCTGCAATGTACTAGAATGAGAGGTGCTGTATAGAATCTGCCTAACAGTACTTGGAGGATAACCGTTGTTAACAAAAGTATTAAACAATTTACGTAAGTTGACACTATGGAATTGGGGGTGGGAAAGCCCCAACATGCGGTTCTCAATGGCTTTTAACTTGTTCATCTTGGGGGAGTGGATGGTGGAGTTCCAGAGTAGGTTGGTTTGGTGTACCAATCTAAAATGATAGTCTGGTCGTCCGTTCTGATCACCTTTGTGTCCAAGAAAAGGACACAGTTATCAAGTTCACGTTCCACTGTAAATTGAATGGAACCGTGGAAACTATTGAAGATATCAAGAGTTGATTCAATCAAGGACGCCGGAACCGCAGTAATAAGATCGTCCACATATTTGAAGAAGAACGGTGGTCGAAAAAACAGTTTAGCGATGCAGTTGGTCCATAACCATGCAAGCAAGTATAGGGTTGATTGGACTACCCATTGGTGTACCAGTTGTTTATAAAATACTTTATTGAAGGTGAAATAAGAGGAGTTAAGTAGAAAATTCATATTGCAGTTTCGACGATATGACATATTGTCGAAACTGCAGTCACTTATTATGTGTTAACTTTGTGTCTAAATATAGGTGAAAATTACAAAGTAATCCAAGAGTATTATTTAATTTACTCATTTCATTTAATTATCATGAATTTTCACAAACTAACAGCCGATAGTATTACATTTTCTTATACGAATATGCTGTTAGTCTCTAATTGCGTTTTTTTGACTTTCTTATAAGATATAGTGGCTCTTGTGACATACATATGTATGTATGTACATATATAGTTGTTCAATCAAGAACATAGTTTATGTATCATTATTTAGTTTTCAATAGTTTTTGCTTTTTACTTTTTTATTTTTTAGATATAATACTCGTTTGTTAATACGAACATATGTACATATGTAGGATGTAATTCATATCTAACTGACATACATTAACGTCGATTGTATTTGTGAGAAAATCGATAATCTTAATATTGTAATATGTTAATTTAATTTAGTATACTGTATTATATAGTTGTTTTCTGCAATTGTCTTGTAATTGGTACACGGTGTTGGACAATAAATAAATAATAGATGGAATATTTTACTATTCAATTATCAGGAATTTTCCGATAATCATTAATTATTACTGTAAATATTGATATATTACATCAGAAGTACACTACCGCATGACACATATATACACATTAATAATAATAGGTCAAAACTAAATGGTAAATGTGGATGGATTTACGACGTTATCACGAATTCTTTGTAAAAGGAACCCAAAGTAAGGACAAATTCTTTTAGATATTATACTGACATCGTCCTCAATATGCACTCTCTACAATTTACTTTGTACTACACTGTTAGCTCAATACATTCTAGGATTGCCTGTAAAGATTATAGCTTCTTGCTTAAACGTCAACATCCTCCAAATTGCCCTACATTGATTTTATATCATTAGACAATATGTACGTAAAAATATGTTTTATGAATCTACAGCAACCAATACAATTGCACACTAGAACTTGTTTCTTTATTAGCACGTAA
>SMLS01061619.1:0-10145 GCA_004785975.1 Popillia japonica
AAAAAAAGGATAGAATATCATCTATCATATTATGTATTCGATGAATAAATAATGTTTTCGAATATACACTAAATTATTTTGATTAATATTATGAACCACACCCCCTTCTGCTAATTGGCAAAATAACTGAAAAATGTTTACAATGAAAATATGTCTGGAAGAATCCTTTCAATAAAACGAATTCTAAAATGTAAACACACTTTATTTTGACCAAATAAATAAATTGAAGAAACATACAACACAAGCAAATTTACTTTCAGTTACACTATCGTTCTAAAATATAGCTTTTGAAGTAGTATCACCAAAAGTGTTATTGTAGTTGAGACCTTGGATGGCCCGCGCTATAGGCGGTTGTCTGGGTAAAGCAGTTAAGACAACGGACGCTAAACATGTTCTCTGGAAATGGATTTGACGCTCGAACGCGGGAAAACTAGCAAATAACCTAAATCAGACAGAAAATACGACATCAATACACAAAAAAAATCGGACTTTTCAGGACGAATATTTTTAGTACCGAGAAATAATTTTCTCCCGCAATAATACAACATGGCGGGTTAACACTCTAGGCTTTGGGGCAAGCCGAGTTACAATTTCATCTATACACATATTCCTGACGTCTAGCAAGTAAAATAACATAAGTAGTATAAACAATAAGCTACTTAAATTGTTTCTTTAACTTTACCTGCATATTTAGAGTATATATCCACAAGAAAATCACGAAAAATACGGAGCAACACAGCACACACAGCACTTACCACAAACCCGCTTGCCAAACTAGGCGCATACTGCCGTGATGGCCGACTCATTGTCGATATGTTGCCATTGCTGTTCAACATATAGGATGAATTTCTTTGCTTATTCTGGGAAACACATGTAAAATAATGGTAGGACTATTATTTTTTTCAGAAAATCCCTTTTTTCAGATGTCTACGTGAATTAAACGTATACATACAAACCGGATTGTTTCAGATTCAACATATTACTCATTATAATTGTAGTAATGGCTGCGTAGCAATGTAATCGTGTAATAGTAGTTAAAATACTACAGTATAATGTGTTTTCGTCAATTAGATATTTTAAACGCAAAATTATTGTACTTTACCATGCAATACAAATCTATTTTTCCAATTATTGGTGACACAAGTTTATAAAAAATACGAGAAAGAAGAGAATGACAAGTCAAATGAACCATTGTTTTATTTTGTAATTTGTAATTATCTACTTTTCAGTATCAAATGTAAGTTCGCTTTACATTGCTTTATATTCTGAAAATTTTCACAAATCTACACGGTCCAAAAATTTATTAATGGGAGGGAAATAGGAGGAATTGGAAGGGATATTATTTGTTCTATGCGCCGGTGCAAATATGTTGTGAAATTACAAAAATGACGTAACAACTTACAGCGCTTCTGTATTTTTAATGAAGTTAGTAAAAGCGGTAACATTTAAATATTCGAATATAATATATAGATGGAGTCGTTTCTAGTGACTCGTAAACAGAGATATTTATTTGAGTCGACATTCAGATATTTTAAATCATAAAACTTTCGTTAAGTAATGAAATTCAGAAATATAACTCGCCTTTGAAGTTTATATATAAATAAATTATTGCATATACATATCTAATAATACTTATATTCGTGCTGCGAGAGATTTGTTTCAATTAAACTAATTAATTGGTTGTCAGGTGGAAGTAGATGTGCACAAGATACTTTAGTAAAAATAATGATTAAATTTTCAAAAAAACCTTAAAAATATCTTTAATTAACGAAAATGAAAAATAGCAATTAACATATTCAAAGGATCGTCGTTATAGATAATATCGTAGTGTAGATACATACAAATAGATTGAAGACCGACGTAGAAAAACCGAATAACAAGAAAACTAGAAAAAATATTTTCTTCTTTATTCAACTGTGTAAGGATTTCTATCAACGACATGGTCCACAGTAATGGGCATTTGTACAGTACACACCTAATCAGTAGTGTAGCACTTTAAGCGTAAGAGGGCAGCACTTTATCAATATTTTAATTGAATTTAAGGCCGCGTTAACAGCCCTCAGTATCAATAACTCGAACTTAAAGTCACTATACCTTGTATTTTATTAAGAAGACCAAATGATAAAATCCGCTTCACATTAGGCAAATTAAACTGACAGCTTTTTTGGCGGTAAATTTAAATGATGTATTAGAGTCAAATGAGTTATTTACACTTGGATATTCAAATAAATTGCACACAACACATTTATAAAAAAATAGGTGCACATTAATGTTAAAATGTATTTTATTATTTGCATTATATTGGTACTACATCAAATATCTTAACATAAAATTTGTATTTTAGAAATTTTAAATTAATGTTACATACTATTATAAATTACGATAGGAAGAAGCTATGTATCGACAAAAACTGGTGTGACTTAATTCAACAATAATGATATTATATTTTAAATACATAATTCTGCACTTCTTCGGCAGAAGCACTATCACTGTCGATACTAACATCACTGTCACTGGTGTCACCATTTCCAAGCGAAATAATAAACGACTCCACTACATCATCTATCAGGAATCCATCTAACTTGCACATTTTGCCTTCTTCTTTCATTGCATGCTCTACACATTTTGTCTTATGTTTCCAAGGTTACATTTGTAATTGCGGTTAACACTTCGGCTAATTTGAAGCTTTTATTTTTTGCAGCTACAGCGTATACATTGTAATATTCCTAATTCTAATCGCACCATCTAGGGATCAAATGGTATTTGTTTTTAAAGCAACTGTTCTTGCATTTCTGCTTTTCGTGTTAAAGTTGTTGGCTTTTTCCTTTTTCTGGTATGGTAAGATGCATTATCCATTACAATAACACTATTGTCAGGCAATTTCTTTAAAATAATATTGAACCACTCCTCAAAAACATTTGCATCCATTTCATCTTGGTAATTGACTGTTTTTCTTCCTTCAAATAGTAGTAACCCATCGTCAACAAAACTGTTTTTAGAACCAATATGTAAAATAATCAAACGTCTTCCTTTACCAGTAGGAAATTTGAGACCAGTGCACCATCTGTAAATACCTGTCTGCGTGTTGTAACATTAACATCTACCGACACTTGTGCCTATATTCGGCAATGTTTCGTCTAAATAATAGATTGGGCCTTGTTCATGTCTATATTTTGATATCAAAAATCAAAGATAAAATATCTTCGTCTCCACAAAACAATGTCATCACGTTCGAGCAGTAAACTTTTGTGATTACGTTTTAAATATCTGTAAATGCATACTCTGTATTATATCAAACTCTTAAACAATTAGTACCCAAACTTACTTAAAATTCAGCATTTTCATTAATTTATACAACGTTGAATGACTCATTGGATGTATATTTTGATCTTCCCTTATTTTCTTTAAGATTTTGTTTAACGTAGGAAATTTTCCATTATCATGTATTTAATAGTGTCGTCAAGTGTAGGTAGCATCGCCTTTTTTTGACTTCGTTTTAATGATGGTGAAATTAGTCCTTTACCTTTATATTCACCAAGAATATGGAAAACACTTTATTTCAAAACACCTATTAATATTGTTAAATATAAATATACATATTTATAACTATTTATGTATGTTACCTAAAGTGTTTGCAATTTGCAGTGTTGTTTGTGTTTTCTTTATTGATATTGATAATCCACTTGTGCTGGGCTGTAGATCAATTTTTACCATCAAATAGTTTTAACAAAACTGATTTTCTTGTTTAATCGTAGTAGAAACACAAAAAGATAATAGAAAAATATTTAACGAAATCAGCTGTGCCTATAATATGGCGTCGCTAAAATCTAGCATATTTGGGCAGTGTAAACCTGACCGGCAATAAACCAATCGTAAGTCTATATTTTCGCGGGCTATTTTAAATTAGGTCTTCTTAATAAAAAACAAGGTATAGATATATAAAGTGCCGCAATAGGTAAGGAACCTGTGTTAGAGAGAGAAGTACATTCTGGACCCAAAATGGCGGTTATATTTCTTATATTTACCTTGTATTGACAGCCTCTTAACACACATAACCTTAATTTTGAGTGTTTTCTTTTCACCGACTTCTTTCTTTCAGTCTGTATTTTGTTAGTGGTGATTTGATTAAGTGAGTTTTATTTTATTAGTTGCCATTTGCAACAAAATTGTTTATTGTTTATCTCAGTATATAAACAGGTCAGAAAAAGGCTTTAAAATGTACAGGTAGGTATATCAGGTAGCTGTGTAATTTGAGATGAAGATCATCTGCTGCAGTATTGTGATTCGATTAATGAATTAGAAAAAACAGCGAACGACGATGATGAAGAAAACGTTGACCTAAATTTATTCCAGGCTTGGACAAATAACCAAGAGCTAGCCGATCCGGTCAAAGCAGCATTGTATTATTTACTTGGTACTTACTCTGATATTCAAAGTAAAAAAAATATTCCACTTGTGAATTATGATACTGTTTCATATCCACAGCAGAAGATAAATATCAAGACATAAATAAAATGACAAAACTGTGTGAATGTAAAAGTGATTCCAATTTATGTTATGTTTATGTGTCCAACTGTTTGACTATTTCCACAAGTGTGGAATGAAATACCGTGCGAATGAAAAATTGATATTAAATAATAGTGTCAATTCGAAAACATTTCAACAGTAAATACAACAACTACAAGATTTGCCCCGTATTCCAAAATGTCATAATATTCTCGACAAATTTTAAGTTTTTTTTATTAAAAACAAGAATATTATTTTCCTTAAAACAAAGGAATATGACTACTGACAAAAAATGAATAGAAGCAATGAAAGTATCATTCTTAATACGTTTAAATTTTTATGGGAGACTTTATAAATCTATAATGAGGGTTTCCGGGTGTTGACCGTGTCATGATTAGTAAAATATATACAGTACAAAATAAAAATAAAATGCACAAGATATACAATAAAGTCAGAAGGATTTCGCCTCTAGCGTGGTTGACACGTCGAGTTACCGTGGCCTTCTGACGCCCCTCACCTACCAGAAGGTTTTCGCCTCTAGCGTGGTTTACACGTCGAGTTACCGTGACCTTCTGGTACCCACCCAGTTAACCTCCTTTGCTCCTGAAGAAGCCGCTTACATTAGTGGCGAAACGTCGAGTTATTGTATATCTTGTGCATTTTATTTTTATTTTGTAACGAAATTCATTCGATCGAGTATTGTGGGTAGTTCTTGGTTTACGAATCGACTCGATCCTCGATAAAATTCGACCGTATTTCGTGATCCCGGGGCTGGTTGTCAAAGTAAAGTAAAAGTTTGAGATGTAACTTTGATGTCCATTTAAGAGAAAACTTTGATGCACTTTGACCGTGTTATTACTAGTGCTGTTATCCGGATCCGGATAATTTTGGATCCGGATAATTTACTATCCGGATATCCGAATCTGAGCGCTATCCGGATCCCCTATCCGAAACCTTGGATCCGGATCTGCTATCCGAAAACTCGGATCCGGATCTGCTATCCGAAACCTCGGATCCGGATCTGCTATCCGAAACTCATCAAATTTGCATTCTTTATGAGATTTGTATCAATAAGATTATTTTGTTCGCGAGTTCTCGCTAACATTAAAAAAATAGTAACGAAAAAATGTTTTACATTCCAACATTTTGCTTTTTAAAATAATAAAACAAATTAACATTATTAATTAATATTATAAGTAGCTAATAGATATTGCTATGTACAGGGTGGGAAAATAAGCGAGGTAAGCGGCTGTATCTCAGAAACTAATAATCGTAGAGCGTTACGGTAAAAAATTTTATAGGTAAAGTGGGCAAGGGAAAATACTGGAAATTATTTTCAAGTTTCCAAGATGGCCGCCAGTGGGCGTTTCCACCATCTTGAATTACATAAAGTTACGTTTCTCGCGATTTTTCCCAATGAATGTAACAAAAAAGTATTAGCGTTTTAATGTTAACTTAAAGTCAAACATTTTTTGTAAAAACAATTTTCCTTTATCTTTTGAAATAAAGTGGTGGGGGGTATTTGAATGTTGTTTTAAATAAATGCCTGTAACTTCGAAACGGCTTAATGGATTTGGATAAATGTGGTATCATTGAAAAGAGCATTTCTTGGGCTTTTAGGTTTCTCGTAATCATGACAGTTGTGACCTACACGGCCGCCGATAGAGGGCGTCATTCGATATTATAACCAAAATATTGGATTTTCTCAAAAAATTTAAATGCGATGATATGACTTTTTTTAAACTAGAAAATAGACAAATGATCAACCAATAAGCCTGCGCAAGCCGCATCTTAATACCTTTTTTCTAACTCAAATTATTAAAAAAGAATACTAAACCAAGAAAATTCATATATCCCCATTTAAAAATGCATCGCTTGCTTTCGATAAGAAGGCAAGTAGTAGGCAATGGAAATAAAAGACAAACTCCTCTCTAAAATATTCACAAGAAATGACAGTTTATTTAGTGCTGTGATTTTAAGTCACACATTTCCGTATTTGTAAGCGATTCTCCTTTTAAATAAAGTTGTGGTCCTGGAAAGGAGCGATTTTGAAAAAGATTAATGCCTTCTGTGTTCAAATTGCCTTCCGTCATATTCCACACATTGTTCCAGTCTTTCTTGAGTTGACAGAAGCAGCCTCGATTTCTACTATTGATAGTTGACGAATTGAGTTTCGAATTCTGTTTTCCATATCCATTCGAGTTTGAAAAACAATGTCTTTTAAGCGTCCCCACAAGTAGAAATCAAGACATGTCAAGTCGGGAGATCTTGCCAGCCAAGAAAATAGGCTTCCCTTTCCTATCCAGCGTTCTCGAAATGTCCCGTTAATATGGTTTCGGACATTAATTGAATAATGTGCCGGACAGCCATCTAGTTGCAGAAACATAGTTCTCCTAGTTGCGAGTAGCACATCTTCCAACAAAATTGGCAAGTCGTTGTTCAAAAACTCTAAGAAGCGGTTACTAGTTAAAGCTTGATCAAAAAAATAAGGTCCAATAATTCTGTCCCCAATGATACCGCACCACACATTTAGACTCCAGCGTCCTTGGTGCTGCACTTCTCTTAACCAATGCGGATTTTCAGCGGACCAATAATGCATGATATGACGGTTTACTCTACCATCACTACTAAAGGTAGCTTTCCGTTAAGAAATTTCTGTTTTCCTCAAGCATGCCTAGCATCCATTGACAATAATTTAATCTATTATCGAAATCTTGTTCATTTAGCGCCTGGTGTAAGATTATGTCGTAAGGATGTAATCTAACAGTAAAAAACAACATATGCGTAAAAATAATATAATCAGAATAACACTGAATTGTGTATTTGAGAGTATGTGCTAAGATACATACTTGGAATTATTTACCTATCATCTTTCAAAATATTTCTAACAGTTGTTCGTACTTTTCCCAAGTCTAGAGACAATGTTCTAGTTCCTACATGTTTATCAAATACTAACATTCTTCTCCCGTAATGACGGCGATCTGGATACCGTGTCGCGTACGTCTTATAGCTGTATTTTGAAAACACTCAAAATAAATCGCAATCATGTCAACGGCTTCATTTTTTGTGAGAGGCATTTTGATTAAAAAGTACTCAAATTATACGCAATCAACAATATTGGGCTGCGTGTAACAAAAGTTTGACGTTAAATGGCAATATTTTTGTTAAGCGATTGTCGTGTCCATGGCCTACTACTTGCCTTCTTATCGAAAGTAAGCGATGCATTTTTAAATGGGGATATATGAATTTTCCTGGTTTAGTATTTTCTTTAATAATTTGAGTTAGGAAAAAGATATTAAGATGCGGCTTGCGCAGGCTTATTGGTTGGTCATTTGTCTATTTTCTAGTCTAAAAAAATCATATCACCGCATTTAAATTTTTTGAGAAAATCCAATATTTTGGTTATAATATCGAATAACGCCCTCTATCGGCGGACGTGTAGGTCACAAGAGTCATGATTACGAGAAAACTAAAAGCCCAAGAAATGCTCTTTTCAATGATACCATATTTATCCAAATTCATTAAGCCGTTTCGAAGTTACAGGCATTTATTTAAACCAACATTCAAATACCCCCCACCACTTTATTTCGAAAGATAGAGAAAAATTGTTTTTACAAAAAATGTTTGACTTTAAGTTAACATTAAAACGCAAATACTTTTTTGTTACATTCATTGGGAAAAATCGCGAGAAACATAACTTTATGTAATTCAAGATGGTGGAATCGCCCACTGGCGGCCATCTTGGAAACTTGAAAATAATTTCCAGCATTTTTCCTTGCCCACTTTACCTATAATTTTTTTTACCGTAACTCTCTATGATCATTAGTTTCTGAGATACAGCCGCTTACCTCGCTTATTTGCCCACCCTGTACATTTCTCCAAAAGGGTGTTGAACTACACGCAAGAACGCCGGTTAGGGAGACCATCCAGATTCTCTGATAAAACCAAGAAAACAGTTTTGCGAGAAATTTCATCAACAGCAGCTTCTTCTTCGGCAACTGTTATAAGGAGCACCGTAAAATGTGATCCTAGTCTTGAAAGAAATGGATTACCCCAGGAAGTCGCCAGAAATACGGAAAAAAACGCACAAAAACATCAAATTAAAAAGAAAGCACAGCTTTCCAAAAAAGTATGTTTATTGCTGAGAATTCTTTGATCACGTAATTTTTAGTGTTGAAAAGAAATTTAATTTAGACGGGCCCGATGGATTCAATTATTACTGGCACGATCTAGGAACGGTGGGGACACAATAGCGATTGCAGGTTCTGTGGTATGGAAAGCGAAAGTGGGAACACCTGATATCCAACTGCGTGGCTATTGCAGCGGTTTGCGCCATCATTTTGGTAAAGATATCATTGACGAGAAAAATTTATTTCCTTGAAACCATCACAGCTATTGCAGTTTATTAAAGCCCTTGGACTGGATGGGGAGCTATAACTGGGAACTAATACCAACAACGTATAGCTCATGTAAGGGGCACAATAGATCATTTGGTCGCAGTGCAACATCACCCTCAACTCAAATTCTAATTCTAATTCTAGGAACGGCGACAAAAGTTTTGTCTCGTTGTGCTTTTGGAAATGGCGGTATTATGGTATGAGCGGCATTTAAGAAAGATGGCAAAAGCGAGACAGCTTTTTTGGATGTGCGAATAAATGCCCAAAAATACCAAGATGTTTTAGAAGCACACCTTCTACCTCTTATCACCAACAAAAATATTTTTTGAATACCATGGGATTAAATTTTTGAAATGGTCCGCATTAAGCCCTGATCTGTATTCTATTCAGAATCTTTGGGCGATACTATCTCAAAATGTATACGACTGCAAGCTACCAGCAATTTTAACCAACGCACTATAACTTTTGTTTAAAAAAATGCATTGTTTTTGTTTATTGTATTCAAAAATTAATAACGCGTTTTAAAGTATGTTTGTTGTAAGAAGTTAATATGTAAAATATATTTTGTTACTATTGAGTACTAAATTTATAGTAGCAAATAACCCATAATTATTCACAGCACTGTATGTGTATAAGTAAGTATAATTTCAATTTTTTCTTCGTCAGATGTTCTAGAAAGAAGCCATCTTCCACTGATGCATAAACGGACATATGGCTATATATGTACACTAGGAAGCATTTAATATTTTATGCTTACAGTTATACTGGGATGTGGATCGTCATCTTCATTAAATAACACATATTTTATTAATACGGGATATCCAGCAGCCTATTCAGGTAGTGGAAGTTGTACTTACACTATAAAACAATGCAATTCTGATATCTGTCAAGTAAGTTACTCTTTGTTATGTGAACAATAAAATCAAGTAAACGTTGTAATATTATACAGGGTATCCCAAAAACATACCGAAAAACTTTAAGGGGTGCTGGAGGACATCAAAACAAACATTTTTTGTTTAGTAAACATATGTCCGCAAATGAGTCGTTTGGGCTGTAGAGCAATAAATTGTTTTAAATAATATCTACATAACTAAACTAATTCGTGATTAAATTGGACGCAACTATCTTTCGTTAAAAATTTGTCGATGCACCTACGGTGTTTCTTGGCCAAGAGAAACATTTCTTTATCATAGTAAACATTCGATAGATGTCGCTTTTGAGATAGACGTAATTATTTGTGAC
>ML217636.1:0-33069 GCA_004785975.1 Popillia japonica
GGTAAGCATTATTCATTGAGATACTATTAGTCAAAATGACAGCTGTCAAATTGTAAAGATTCTCTTCTGTGTCTGTAACTGATTTTGGTGGTTGTTTTAACATAATTAAAAGCATTTCTTTTTTTATTTATTTTAATTCCCGAAACGAAACAGCATGTTTTTACAAGTTGAAAGGTTGGTATTCAGGACGGTAGTTTTAAATATTTTATATTCCGCGAGGAAAACCTGGCGCTGGCGCGGATTCGCCGCTCTTATTTGCTTAGGATTTATTACTGCTGGACTTTTTTCTTTTTAAATTTGGTGTGTGTCGGAGGTAGATAAAATTTTCCGTTAATGGACCGCTAGAATTACATAAACTTTACATCCCTGCGGTGTGTATGCGTGTGCTTACGAGCAGTTTCTGTTGGTTTATGAATTATTAAAATAAATATAGAGGAAGGAAGAACCAAACAAATAAAGTATTTTAATAAAAAAAAAGATGATTTAACCCAGAGGTGGAGGTTTAAATAAATAAAACTCCTAAAATCATGATAATCATAATCATGATAATTACAGCAAAGTTGTGTGTGTTATAATAACAATCCACTAGCTCTTATCTTATGTCATTTTAACCACCTTTGTACTCGATCTAGTACAGGCGTCAACAACAATAAAACTCGATGAAAAATTTTAAGACATCAACGAGGTATTGCAGTCACGGAATAGCCTCATCAGAATCCATTTTATGAACAATTTACAAAGTTTAAACTCGGTCGAGTAAGTGAGGTTAAAAACGAATGCTACACGGCCCTATTATATACATCGTATAGTATTCGTAACGAGGAATGAAAAGATTGAAACAGCGGTAACCAAAAAAAGAAAAAAGAAAATTCCGGAGAGGTAAAACGGAAGAAGAAAGAAGGAAAAAAAATATATCGGCACGAGAACCTAAAATTATTATTATATTCGGATGGCTCGAACTTCTCTGCAGCAATTGAATTCTAAGGCAGAGATTGAAAAGTGCCTCCACGGTAAATTAAATATTGTTGGGTAACGTCATGAAGTGGAGAGCACGGAGTACTACGTCGCATCAGGTCGTCTTAAATAAGCCCTGTGAATCGTTGGATGTGGGCACCGCTACGGGGCGCTATTGTGTTGCTTATCGCGAAAGCGTGACTGAATTCAGTTACATCCGCTTATTGATTTATGATATGTTTTTTCCTTCTTTTTTCTCCTCCTCCATCTTCGGTGGATTTATCGAAACTTTCTACTTCGAATTCTTACCGGGTGGAAATTTTTTAAAACTTTCAAACTCGAACACGCTTCGATAACTGTATTCACGTCGAATTAATGAATAAATGTAGTAGATTATGGTGGGGAGTTTTTGTTTTATTTACGAGACTAATATAGAAAAACAGGACCGGTAATATAAGTGGTAAAATGAGAAAAATTGCTATATTACTGTTTGACAGCTGTCAAAATTTTCAAACAAGGAGCTATGTAACTTCAAACATTAACAGCTATTGTATCTTTTTTATTGGAGTTGAAAAAATTCGCATTTTTACAATTGGTTTTTACGATTTGATAGCTGCTAAAACTATTTTGACAGGTACCATTACTTACGTAATGGTAACATAACGTATAATAAACAAGTCCAAAATTAAAGGAATAGTTGAAACCAGTTGTTTGTAGATATTTGAACCAACCCCTTAAACTGCAATTTCAAAAAAATATGACAGGTGTCAAATTTAGATAACTTAGATAATCACAAAATACAGAAAATAACTGTTTTACAATTTGGCAGTTAGTTACACTTAATGTATAAAAAAAAACTGTCGCTTTAAAAATTAACAGCTATTGTGTCTTTTTTACTGGAGTTGAAAATATTCGCGTTTTTACAATTGGATTTTACGATTTGATAGCTGCTAAAACTATTTTGACAGGTACCATTACTTATGTAATGGTAACATAACGTATAATGAACAACCTAAAAATTAAACGAATAGTTTGTAGATATTTGAACCAACTCCTTAAACTGCAATTTCAAAAAAATATGACAGCTGTCAAATTTAGATAAGTTAAAAATACAAAATACAGAAAATAACTGTTTTACAATTTGGCAGTTGTTAGTTACTATGTTGACAATTACACTTCTGTATTAGAAAAAAAAATCTGCTTTAAAAATTATTTGACAGTTACAGGTAGTTCTGTTTGATATTTGTGCACTTTTTCTGTAAATAACAGTTTTGCAATTCTGCATCTCTCAGATAATTTGCTGTTAAGTTTACTAAACCTTAAAAATTTGACGGCTGTCGCAAATATTGTTTTGGCATTGTTACCTATAAAAGTAACTCTTTCTACAATTTCACAGCTGTTATCATAATTTTGACAGTTACAAGTTTCGCATGGGTTAAAATTATTTTGACAATTAGACTTTCATATTATAATAAAAATTACGAAAACCAATTTCACAATTATATAGCAGTGAGACCTATGTTAACAGCTACAATTATAAAATCTGCAAAAATAGAGTTTCTACTATTTAGAAGCTATCGGAAGTATTTTGACAGTTACACTTACCAAAATGATTCAAAATTATACGAATTAATTTTACAATTTTATATCTCTGAGAGATATTTTGACAGTTACAGTTGTCAAATATGCAAAAAATATTATTATTACAGTTTGGTAGCTGTCAGAAGTATTTTGACAGTTACGCTTACCAAAATGATGTAAATAAAAACAAAATTATACAAACTAAGTTTACGATTTCATATCTGGGAGATGTATTTTGACAGCTACAGTTGTCAAATCTGCAAAAAATACTGTTTTTACTATTTGGAGGCTGTCAGATATATTTTGACAGTTATATTGTTAAAAAATTCATTAATACAATTTTATAGCTGTGAGATGTATCTCGACAGCTACATCTCTCAAATCTAAAAACAGTATCCTTAGAATTTGACAGCTGTCAAAATATACCTTTTAGTTTTATCTTAAAACAGATGATAGGATAAACGGAAGAAGCGTTCTTGTAGATGATTAAAGGAGTAAATAAATAAAGATCCACCATTTATTACAGGAGCACATATATTACGTCCTACCAGACGTTACAAGGAGTAACAATTCCATACACCCGACCACCTATTGTAAAACTTCTCATGTGAAGCGTGCATAATCCTCTTAAGCGCTATCAGACACAGAGTTTCCTATTCACGGCTAGGGAGTTTCAGTACCTATTCTGTACATCCTAGTACACGTGTACCGCTACTTCCAGCGCTATTATCCTCCGGATAATGGAGCGACGAAGAAGACCTTAGAGGTCGACGACTGCACATACATACATACATTCGCTTCGTCAAACGATGGCGTAACGGTGGCGGTTCGAACAATTGACCCAGCCAAGCAATTATCCGGTCAGCCGGTGAACGTCAAACAATCCGAGATGAAAAGGGCAGGAAGGAAGCTGCAGGAGGTTAACTTGTAGACAGTTGTGGAATAAAAAAAAAGCTACACCCTATTATCGCGATTTATATAAACGGCAGTGGCTGTCAAAATTTCAGACGTCAACTGTCAATAGTTGTTGTGTAAGAGTGTGTTTTGTGCAACAAGTTGGGCGATTTCGACGAACTATAATTCTAGCTGTTAGGCATATTTTGACGTCTGTAACTGTCAAAAATTATTTTAAAAAAATCTGGTTTTACACTTGGGTAGCTGTCAAACAGTTTTAATGTTACGCTGCTCTAAAATTGTAAAATTGAGAAATTTGGGGTTTTGTATTTTGACAACTGTCAGAAATATTATGACATTATTACATTCCCCACATCAAGTAACATCGTCTCACATATTATGTGTGTTATGTTAAAATTGTCAAAATTGATACGATGTTTTTACAATTTAACAGATGTTAGGCATATTTTGACGTCTGTAACTGTCAAAAACTATAAAAAAAATCTGGATTTACAATCTGGTTGCTGTCAAACAGTTGTTTTAATGTTACGCTGCTCAAAAATGGTAAAATTGAGACATTTAGGAGAACGTGATTGGGGTTTTGCATTTTGACAGCTGTCACAGCTGTCAGAAATATTATAACATTATTACATTCGCCACATCATGTAGCATCCTCTCACACATTATGTGTGTTATGTGAAAATTGTCAAAATTATACGATGTTTTTACAATTTAACAGATGTTAGGCAGATTTTGACGTCTATAACTGTCAAAAACTATAAGAAGATCTGGATTTACAATCGGATTGCTGTCAAACAGTTGTTTTAGTGATACGCTACTCGAAATTGTAAAATTTAGAAATTTAGGAAACGTTGTTGTTTTATAATTTGACAGCTGCCAGAAATATTGATAAATGAAATTTGCTTTTGTAATTTGACATTTGCCAAATTTTAAATTTATTAAAATACCACGAAAATAAGTTGTCACACCTGTCAAACGAGCAAAGAAAACATATTTGTCTAAAGCTTTAAAATTGTCAAAATTGACACGATATTTTTACAATTTAACGGCTGTCAGACATATTCTGTCAAATAATTATTAAAAGACCTGTTATTACGATTTGATAGCTATAATTGGACAGCTGTCAGAAATGATTTTTGACAGGTGTTAGAAATATTTCGAGTAAATTGAACTGTCAAATTCAGAAGAATATGTTTGCTTCATAGAATACTCAATCGTACAGCCTAATGGTTTATAATTTTGTGCAGTGGATCGCTAGCATTCACTGTTGGGACATAATTAACAGCGCAACAACATTATTTACGACGAGGAAAAGGTTTTATTGAAGAGAAGACTCATCACTGCACACAATTCACGTCCTCCACTTTCATCTTTCAAATTTTACGAGCAATTTCATCACTATTTACGCAGAGGACTCGGGAATCGTTAACGTGTAATTCTTTCGTATTGCACGGGAACAATTCTCCCTCAACCTTCACCGCGCATCTCCTCGCCGTCGTCGATTTCAATAAACTTTTACCCGCGTTCTGTACTTGGCGCAAGTGAAATTACGACCGCCTTGTTCTCTCCGTAACATAATTCTCTCAAATCAGTGGCTTATTTACTTCGGGTTTAATACGCTATAACGCAGTAATCTTGCTTTATTTGAGTTCTGCAGCGGCTTGGGAGTTCGCTCTCGTTTTATTATATCTCTCGTTTCGTTTAAGTTTTTGAAGTTGAATGGGACGGTTTTGATATAGACAATGGGCTAATATTGAATGATGTTTTTTTTGCAGGAAGAAGAATGCGGCGATAGAAGATTAACTCCTCTCAGCCGTAAGTGTTAATTTAACATTAATTTTTGCGTAATTTAAAAACCGTATGTACCTATATGAATGTACAAAATGGATTTATAAATTAATTAAGTCGTCCTAAACCGGATTAGATAACCCATACGGTTCCCCAAACAAAAACCACCCAAATCAAGTGCGTGGAGAAAAACTCATCATTTCCAGAGGTCTCCGAGCCACTGACAAACTACCCTCAACCGTATGAATTTGTTAAGCGACCACCAGAATTCGGACTTATACATAATCCGCAGTCCCCCGGGACGGACCCTCATCCTATTAGTGTAACACGGTGCGAAGGAAGAGGTACAAACAAAAGGAGAAAAGGGACTGTGGATAGGATGGCTGACGCATCGACGCTATTTGATATTAAAAGTACTTTAACGACCATCTGTCTGGAAGGTAGTTTGTTGGGGATGTTCGTCTTGTAAAGGAAAGAAAAGAATGAAAGACGATGGTTTGTATTATTGATAATCCGTTGTCCCTTTCATTTTCAGTTTATTCATGAAAAAAATTGAAACTGATTTGACGAACAAAGAAACGAATATTTTCCTAGAGTTTGGTTTAGCTAAAGGCAATACTAACTGACTATAGGTTTGCAGAATCTTTACCAACTCCTTTGCATGAATCGTGGTCGTGCCTCAATAGATTAATACACTTCCAATAATCTCCTCCGTTTTCCTCCTTATATGGTCGTTACAAGTAACCTGAAGAGGGCAGTACAAATCAAAGAATTGCAAAATACCTTCGTTGATATTGATGAGCAATAATCTGAACGACTAGATCTTTTGGCCTGTACAAAGGACAATCACATCTGTTTTTCTAAAAATTTATTTACAAGCACTTTATAAAACTTATTAATTAAAAAAATCGATAAATTCCTGGATTTAGTCGATTATATTGACGTACAGTTTGACAGATCGAAGTATAAACGTCATAATATTAGAAATCTAACCTCATTTTATTAATATATCTCGAAAGTAAAGATCGTTTACACGTACGTGTCATTGAAATTGTATTAATAGGAAATAAACAAGAAATAAGTATTTTTTTTAACGTTTGAAATTCTAGGGAATGGATCCAGAATTTCATTGTCTACACGTCATTTCTGAATATTATTTGATATTTAAAGGTCAATTCTGAATAATTTTTGATATTTAAACGTCAATTCTGAATAATGTTTGACAGTTAAGCGTCATAAATGTCAATTTTGAACATTTTTGAGAGTTAAACGTGATTTCTTAACATTATTTTCCATTTAAACGTCAATTCTGGGCATTATTTGACATTTAAACGTCTATTTTAAATAATTTTTGACATTTAGACATTTATTTTAAATAATTTTTGACATTTAAACGTCAATTCTAAACCATTTTTGAGAGTTGAACGTCATTTCTTAATATTATTTGACATTTAAACGTCAATTCTGAATCATGGTTGTCCGTTAAACGTCATTTCTATACATTACTTGACATTTGAACGATATTCCTGAACATTATTTGATAATTAAACGGCAATTCTGAATAATTTTTGACATTTAAGTGTCAATTCTAAACCATTTTTGAGAGTTAAACGTCATTTCTTAATATTATTTGATATTTAAACGTGAATTCTGAATCATGGTTGACCGTTAAGCGTCATTTCTAGACATTACTTGACATTTGAACGTTATTCCTAAACATTATTTGTTACTTAAACGGCAATTCTGAATAATTTTTGACATTTAAATGTCAATTCTAAACCATTTTTCAGAGTTAAACGTCATTTCTTAATATTATTTGACATTTAAACGTCAATTCTGAATCATGGTTGACCGTTAAACGTCATTTCTAGACATTACTTGACATTTAAACGTTATTCCCGAACATTATTTGACAGTTAAACGACAATTCTGAATAATTTTTGTCATTTAAATGTCAATTCTGAATTATGTTTGACAGCTATGCGTCATTTCTGAACATTACTTGATAGTTAAACGTCAGTTTCGAACATTTTTGAGAGTTAAACGTCTTTTCTTAACATTATTTTTCATTTAAACGTCAATTCTAGGTATTATTTGACATTTAAACGTCTATTTTAAATAATTTTTGACAATTAAACGGCAATTCTGAATAATTTCTGACATTTAAATGTCAATTCTGAATCGTGTTTGACAGTTAAGCATCGTTTCTGAATATTACTGTATAGTTAACTGTCTATTTTGAGCATTTTTGTGAGTTAAAGATGTCAAGTCTAGGTATTATTTGACATTTAAATGTCTATTTTAAATAATTTTTGACATTTAAATGTCAATTTTGAACCATTTTGAAATTTAAAAGTCATTTATTAATAATATTTGCCATTTAAATGTCAATTCTAAATCATAGGTGACCGTTAAACGTCATTTCTAGACATTACTTGACATTTGAATGTTATTTCTGAACATTATTTGGCAGTTAAACGATAATTATGAATAATTTTTGACATTTAAACGTAGATTCTGAACCATTTTTGACAGTTAAACGTCAATTCTGAATCATGTTTGACATTTCAATTACCATTTTAAATAATTTTTGAAATTTAAACGTCAATTTTGAACCATTTTTGAGTTCATGCAATCATGTTTCCTTCACCCCTGCTTGCCAACAATGCACGAGATCCAGGATTAAGACTCTGAGGTACTCCAACCTCCTTCGAGGACCACCTGAAGGACCTCCAAGAAGAAGTGGCGCTGGATGAAGAGGACCCTCTGAAAAAGGAGGCCGCTGTTCACCCTTCCAAGTTGTCATAACTCAATTCTGTCTAACCTGAAGATTCTTACGAAACAGGTTGGAGAAGAGCTGTTAGAAGTATGCTATTAGCCGAGCAAGAGGATGGTCTTCTACCTTAGATCGAGTGGGCAGGTATCTAGTATAGATAACTTGTTGTTCTGTCGAGGTGGAAGATGATTGATACCTTAGGATCAATCATAGCTCCAATTATTCGTTTCTGCTGATTGTTTGTAGTTGGAGCAGGTGGTCCTCTTTGTTTATGTGCATCTACGAGATAGGTGCCTATGCTAGACACAATTGTTACATCTAGAGGTAAACGCCTCACTTGCTGCTCGTTTAAATTTGGCGCCATTTTGCATTCTAGCAATCTGGTTCAAGGTCATCAATATGCATTTTGTCTTATAAGTTGGCTAACCTTCACTGACATTTGCTTTATGATGATGACATTACTATAAGTTGGCCACCTTCTATAATATCAGAAAACTCTGATTAGATTGGTTGATAATTGTATGTATTTGACGTTTGACAGAAGCTAGCCGGCCGCCATGTTTGCATATCTTATTTTAATAATTATCTACTTCAAACTTCAGCTTTGAGTAAACGTTTCACACAAAAAAGTACTACCTACTGCTCTGCATCTATTTTGACGTATTTGTAATCATTTCCATTTAATTAATGTTTCCTCCTGTATATAATTAATTAACTAATCACGCTTCTCCCAAAGGCAATATCCGTTCCACACCGTTTCACACACACACACACACACGCACACCAAAAACCTCGTCTTCCATTATTCTTCGACCATCCTCCTTGATCCGCCATTTTTCTTTATAGACCTTTTATATATTTCTTTTTTGTACCTCTCTCTGCGCGTTATCCGAAAAGCGTTATTGCCCACGAAAAGGTGTCGAAGTTCAATTTTGCGGAAACCACCCTTCCCGCTATACGGAATCTCCCCTTTACGATGGCTACGACCGCAAGTTGGGCATCTCGGCGAGAATGGTCAGAGGTACGAGGGCGTTTAAAGTATGCGTTTGACGGTGGAGTTTCCACAGAACCGAAACGTAGGACGATGGGTTCTTTGGGGGTAGGTCGTTTGAAATCACGCCGTTCACTTGCTAATGCAATTACACTAATGCATCGAGAATCTCTGAAGATGTTCTCCTTACCGTACCTTTCGGCCTACGCCCCCATTTTAGGCGAACGGTTGGTTTGCCTAAAAGTGTTGAAAGTGGTAGAATGAGAGAACGATTATGGCGAGGTTAAAGTGGAATTGAAATTATCGCCTGATAAATACACTAAAGTAATTGATTCTTGCACAAAATTAATTTAAATTCTTGTCTCAGGACAGACACACATCCTGCACCGTATTTATTCTAAAATTAATCTCTTCACGCTACGTTTAATAGAAGTGTTATAGTAGCCTCGACGCCGCTAACGCATGACAACTTTCCTGTTCCATTAAGTGTCCCTTTCCTGCTTGCCTCCGTACAGCACCTAAATATTTTTGCGTGCTTTTAGGCGGATAAAAGCACACTTCCTATGAACGCCCGGTGGATACCGGAGTACGAGCAACTTACTCCTAACTACCGGCCGAGGAGCGAAGTGCCATTAAATTTTGTTAGCCGCGAAAACGAGCCGCACACACTCGCACACATTTACGGGAGAAAGTGTGTAGCATCAGGACGGCAGGGAATTGTTCCCTTATATTGCGCGGGATGTACTCACATAAATATTAACGAGGTTTATTTTTCTATTCTCCCCTTTTTCCGAGGGATTACAAAATGGGAAGCGAAAAGCGAAACGGCATCTCCTTGGTTCGTTGTTATGGAGCTTTGATCGTTATTGCGATTATCCGTCGTCTAAATTATCGAATAGAATTATTAAGATCTTCCTAGCAGTTTAAATTGGACGAAATTGGGTTCGAATGACCTTGGAATGACGGATAAATGACGAAATTTATTTTATGAGATAATCACTAAGCTAGGATAAGAGGCTATCCAAGACTCAGTTTTCCGCCGCGAGGACCATCAACTGCACCTGCTTACACATCACGAGGAGATATGGCTTGTATTCCATCTAAATTGGCTGCGAATGACCTTGGAATGACTAATAAATGACGAAAGTATTGAAATTTACTTTACGGGAATGATCAAGAGACCATCAAGTGGCCCTAGTTACTTACCACGAGCAGATACGTCTTTCATTCCATCTAAAGTTGGTTCAAATGACCTTGGAATGGCGGATAAATGACGAAAATATTAAAATTTATTTTACTAGGATAATCACGACGTCTAAGCGAGCATGACAGACTAGTCAACACTCAATTTTACACCGCGAGGACCATCAACTGSACCTGSWTACMCATCACGAGGAGATATGTCTTGTATTCCATCTAAATTGGCTTCGAATGACCTTGGAATGACTAACAAATGACGAAAATATTGAAATTTATTTCACGGGAATGATCAAGAGACCATCAACTGCACCTAGTTACCTACCACGAGCCGATATGTCTTGCATTATATCTAAAGTTGGTTCAAATGACCTTGGAATGACGGATAAATGACGAAAATATTGAAATTTATTTCACGGGAATGATCAAGAGACTATCAACTGCACCTAGTTACCTACCACGAACCGATACCTCTTGCATTCCATCTAAAATTGGTTCAAATGACGTTGGAATGACTAATAAATGACGAAAATATTAAAATTTATTTTACTACGATAATCACGAGGTCTAAGCGAACATGATAGGCTAGTCAACAATCAATTTTACACCGCAAGGACCATCAACTGGACCTGGTTACCCATCAGAGGAGATATGTCTTGTATTCCATCTAAATTAGGCTAGTCATCAAAATTTTTATGATTTGGACTCGTGTTTCTGTGATTCCTAAAAGGAGAATCGCCAGCACATTTAAATGATTTACAAAGATGAAGTTGTTGATGACGCCTAATGGACGAGAACATCCTCACCAACAGCAATCATGTTTGCTACATTAAACGATTGTGTTTCCAATTGAAGGTTTTCATTTGCTTCATTGCAACCAAAATTAAGGTGGCCTTCGACCACAAAGCTCTCTCAAGTTTTACGTCAAAAAATGATGCTTCCAAAATTGATCATTTTCTTGGCGTTTGAGAAGCAAATCCCAAACGAACACAATTTTTTTCCATGAGAAAAAAAACCTATAGCTTTCAAGTGGTCATATAATCAAATACCTCTTCCCCCTCCACTTGTTACGATTCGACCTTATCTCGTCGCGTGATATCCAAAGATGGATAGCATGAAAACGTACTTATAAACCTTGATGGATTTTCGATGCTAAGTTTTAATGGATTTCCCTAAATTGAAGGAAAACAAAGCGATATCCGCCTATAATAAATGTCGAATTGGACGAATACCTGAACTTCTACTTTAATTCTATGTAGATTTTATTTATTTATTTTTTTTGATTTTGTCGTTATCGTTTTCCAATTTTATCTCTAATGCATGCATAGATTCGAAAATAATTGCTGAGGTATTGGCGTCCGACGCCGGCGTCCGTTCGGTTTTGTTCTAATTGACGTTTAGAGATAAATTTTGATGTGTCCTATTTATATATGTACATACATACATATATGGGACAAAATAAATTTTAAAGCAAAAAATATATATGTATATATATACAATATTAAAGGTATATAGATATAGTATTATAGAGCGTCCGTTTCTGTAATATTCAGTTCGTACTGCATGATCGCAGGTAGGAGCTGGGATCGATATCAGAATGAATATTAATGAATCTGTAACATGCCAGTCTCCCGTACGTATGTACATACGTGACATGGATAATACCACCAAAAGGAAAAAAGAGTTATATTTATATTTTATAAAGCACAAAATGGATTATTTTATGCGCTGATATTAATTAATTAATTTTGGAAAATTTGTAATAAAATCCAACGGAATTATTGATGAAGGCAAAATTGATTTTGTACTGGCAGAAGATGGATGGAAAGTGGATGATATCAGGCAACGAATTATGAATGTGATGCCATTTAATCCTGGAAGGCCGTCCTCTAACTTTGTCGTCTTTATGAGGCTTATCGTCTTTGAGAGTGGGTCCTTACTGACTTAATGAGCTGTGGAGCTCTCTATGCCCAGTACTAGAGACTTTATCATTGCCAGGCCCTCGCAATGGTACAGCACATCAACTGAGGTTGGTTCCTCTTCTTTACAGAATCTGCAAATAGCATCATTTAGATGATCCATAAGCTGCAATTCCACATGAAGTGCAAAATATTACAGAATATGTTCGATAGTATTCGAAACTAATAGATAGATACAGTACGTCACTCATTCGCGTCCTGCACGTCATATAAATTATCGTTATTGTGTATATACTGCATAGCAGCTCTATATACTTGTATGATGAAGCCGTGGAAGTAGATTCCAGATCCAGGTCAACGGAAGGCGTAATGCAATTCCACATATACATACCTACATACCTACGTATGTACTGCTAGTAAAACACACAAGACGCCCCAGCACACTCTTAATATATGCATATGAATTCGCTACGATTTTTGATGGCGTTCCGCTAGGTGGCGCGCGTAAAGACCGAGTTGGCTGTATAGCGGTCGACATTTCCGTGGCACGTCGAACACGTGGATTTGCAAGTTTAATACGGAAAAGACACGGAATCTAGTCGGGCGGTAAATTGTAGCGTCAAGAACGTAGGAGTAGTATAGGACTGCGTCATTGAAAAAGATTGGCGGAATTTTGTTTTGTTTGTGGCGGATTCGAGAGCTTATTATGCATTGACTCGGAACTCTTGTCCCAAAGTCGTTTGTAAGTGTACTACTGTACTCTATTCAGAGGTTGAGTCTGAGCAAAATTAGTCGAAGAAGGTGGTGAGGTTTCTATTCACCATCTAACCATCATACCCCGACATCTACCATGATCCACCCTAAATCGATCCAGTCGGCTCCACGTCTGACGGGGAAGGTCCACCCCCTTGGGTTTTGCTGCCACTTGCGTAAGGAGGAGGGGTTTTTAACTCCGTTATCCCAGCGATAATTGGAGCCCCCACCTCCCCTCTAGTACATTATCTCTCCAGATCGGAAAATCGTGTTGGTCTTTACCCGCTTCCTATCTGTGGCCGACGTTCTGCGGAGTTCAGAGGGCGCTATATTGGCAAGGATCGGAAGCCATAGGGTAGGAGTGGACCACAACGGGGTCCACCCGTTTCCAGCAAGTTTTCCAAGCATGTTGTTCCTTAATTTAACTTTCTGGACTAAGCCATACTCTCTTTCTTCAAGCCAGTTTGGAATAAATTGGCAATGAATGAGTTGGCAATGGATGGGAATAACAGATTCTCCATTGCGGTACCTTCCTTTTGTTCATAAAACCTTGCAACGGTACTTTCGAAAACTGAAATCACTGTCCTAGCAAAAGTAGCAGTGACAAATAATGGTAAATATGTATATCGGGATCGGGCTTAGATAATCGGTTTTAAACAGGTCCCTGCTCGGGCGCCAGTTTATTTGCAACGGTACTTTCGGGATCACGGGAATATAGAAAATTAAACGAAAACCAAATAGCACATGACAGTACTAAACAAACGTGCAGATCTCTAACCACTGTGTATCGCGTCCGACTCTAACTAAATTGCGACGGGGTTCCAAAATAAACTATATTCTTTTACGTATACAGGTGATAGAAATTAAACGAAATGTCCACAGAATGGAAAAATAGTAAAACTAGCGGTTTATACAACAGAATACTGGAGGCAAAAGATATATATTTACCAGAATATTGATATGACAAGTTAATACAGTAATAAAGAAACACAAGCAATGCTTACGTCAGGTACGGGCCAGGTATCCAGGTAATTCCTATAAATAGGTGAAAATTAACCTGCTAAATATTAACTATGTTAGCCAGATATGGGGCAACGGTGTGTTGTGAGGGTCGACAAGCTTGACACCACACCGGAGGGAAACACAGAGGCCAACGATCTCGGCCCACTCTATCTTTGGATCGGTGGTGGTTTCGCAGAGGCCAACGAAATCTTGACCTCACTCTGCGAACGGACGGTGGGGCTTCTGAAGAGGCTAGCTAATCGGCCCACTCTTCAGAATACTCGGGGTTATATGGGGCCAACAAAATTTCGGCTCACCCAACGCTCAGGATGTGCTGGCCAACTAACTCGGCTCCGGCAATCAGGAAGAAAAGGGAAGAGAGCTGGCAAGTAAGTAACATCAAAACGCGGCCTTTATATACCCTGGACAGTACCTTTTTGTGGCATGACATCATGAGCAAAAACATGGTTAAAATATACACCGCACATTAAAACTGGACATATACAGGTGAGATCAAAACTATTGTATTTATGCTAGTTCAAGAAAACAGTTTAAGAATTCAGTAAAAATAAACGGAAATAACTTCTAACAAAAAATTGTTTCTCTTGCTGCGAACGGAGTTCGTTACAACCTGCCATTAACTGGCAATCGATTTTGGGACATGCAATAATATGCGAATTAGATTATTACACCCTGTATACACCCCGTATTATAAACTACACCATCATGTGTCAGATTACGGACCTCGACACCCAAAGCGTCCAATTAAAGCGGCGTGACGTCAGTGCAGACGATATACCGACGCCCATTATACATCGGTGGTCGGGAAAGGACGCACACCGAGAACCGCCAACCATCGCGGCACTCTTGTCCTTTTTAACGTTACCCGGATTCGGTATTAACAAGCTGCTACGCCATCGTCGAGTGTAATATGACGTATTCTTTGCGCTAGAATTACCCTGCCCGTAATGTTACCGCGGGCTCCGGGAAAATACGTTCTGTCACATTCACGCTCCTTCATATCGCCTACGACGGCGACGGCGGTATTCTACGTCGATATTTCGCGTCATTTTCGCGTTATTATTGGATATTACGTGAGGATAACTGCGATTGATATTGCCGCTATTATGTTAACGCTTCCGTCTTGTGTATAGTTTTTTTTTATATCGTGTGCGTCTGCTCGTGAATGTTATTGCCACCAGTTATTTTTTGTGATAATTTTATTTTGGGGTTATGTTTGCGTACTGCTACCTCCAATCACGAGTTATGCACTTATCTTGGGTAAAATGTTGCCAGGGCACGGACGTAAGGTAGGAGGACGCCACGGTGAAAAAATACTTCTCAGTTTATTCTTCTAATTGAACCACGTGTCGTTTGAGGTTTTAACAAATTATCATCTTGTATATCTCACCAGCATATCCATGCAGTACATTTATATTATGTACTTCCTCGAACTATTGTGCCAAAAACTTAATCAATTACCGCAAACGGTGCGGATTTAAATATTAGTTCGACAAGCCCTAAAGTCGAATTAATTCAACCGCTACTATCCAGCTAGCGCACCTAAAATATTTACGAGCCCTCTCGATGTAAATTGAAATTATTCCCGGGGATCCTTCTCTACAATATGATTAATTAATTTAATAATCTCTTCTTCTAATTCCAGCCCCCGATTTACAATAAGGTAACGTAGTAGTCTCCCGTATACTGGGGTAGCATCTCCTCGCTTGCTTGAGGGTCATATTAGGGCGATTTAGAGGACCTCTGCTGCTACTACTGCGCTTGGCACAATCTCTTTCTCGCTACACCCTAACCGAGCTGCACCCCGTTAGATTGGTAAATCTGCGAGCTGTGTGGTGTTGCGGTAGGTGGAATCGTAACCGCGCCCTGCATTCGGTAGTAGCGGGTAATCTGGAGGGCTATGCTCGATGAATCTGTGCAATCAAAGGATCGGGTTGGTTGAAACTTAAATTAGTATACGTCCCTTGAGCTCAACTTAAATTTACTGGAAAAAATTAATAAGTCGGTATTGAAGATGGTTCAGAATTTAGACAGAAACATGGGAGCTATCACGGTCATCATGCTTGGAGGAAACTGCCTACATTTTGAAGAATCTTCAGGATTGCGTTGCTATCCAAATGCTGGAAAATCTATGGATTCGATTTCTGCAAACGTTTATTGGCTAGTAGTTCGTAAGACAGAAATTTCAAGAAATCTTAAGGCTTAGCTTGCTACTTAAATGCTGGAAAATACGGATGGAATTTCTACAAACATTTCCTGGCTATTAGTTTGCATATCAGTGATCAGAAGATGGTTCAAAATTAAGGTAGAAACAGGAACTGTACTGTAGATGGTGTCAGAATACGTTAAACCCAAGAAAAACAGATTACAAAGACGCAATGTATTAGCAGTGAAGCTTTCTCGGTCATGCAACTGTTTTGATGGTACCAACCAGACCAAATTCCAACCATGATAGTTGCTTTGGAGCCAAAGAGGATGGCGTCATTGTTGTATCGAGATAATGACGTAGATTCTGGAGCTTAACTTTCGGAGAGGGTGGTGGGGCCTGTGTGCATTAACGACGAGGATAGGACGTTTTGCCGATGCTACGCACTGGTAAGGACACCCAGTTGAAGTGCCAAACCAAGACGGATACACCTCTGCACTAGTCATCTGCCCGATACACTAAGCAGCTCCATGCCCGTTGTGGTTATGTCCAGCGAGGATGTGATGTTGGATCAAAAAGCTGCAGCCGAAAGAATACGTGGCTAAATAGAAGATTATTCTACAAGGACCTCAACGTTGAGGCACCCCCTATTCTATTCTAAGTCTTTCTGCAACCGAAACAATTCTGATGGCACGTATTTAGCCCAACTAACCCAAATGGCATTTAAGCTAGGTTGGGTGTAGCAAAAAGCTTGCCCACTTCTAGGAAATTGTATCGATCTTCTTGGTAATGGGTGCTCAAAATTGAAATTAACAGATTGAAGCCCTACCAGTGGGATGTTGGCTTTATAAATATGGTGGTCGAAATTTCTTAGAGGCTTAGAGGCAACTTGTGCTGACTGCAAATTCCAAGCTTTTTTTCTGTGTAAATTGTGTGTGCAAATACATTTGTACAGCTTTGTTACAGCATTATCTCGCGGAAAATACATAATATTGGGTTGTTAATTATCTGTCAATAGTTCGGCTTGAACATCTCGGCGTATTTCAACTGTTACATCCCCGTTTATACATTCAAGGATGCAGCTAGATCAGAACGAGCTCCACCTAGAAGGAATTATTCAGTACGGAATCCGGGTCATTATATATACATCACTCGTTCGTAACGGGCCGTGAAATAATCACAAAGCAAACACCTACACACCTGCAGCAGTTTCCACTTTGTGTCGCGACTCTCCTTGTCTCGTTTTCCCCACGAAAGTGGGCTCTAGATATTTCACAGTGTACTCTTCACAGGAAAAGCTCGAAATACGTTTGGAAAAATTATAGTTGGCGGAGCACATAACTAAATAGGCGGAATTTAATTTTCCATTGAGTAATCTAGAACGAGTTGAGTCGTGTTATAAAATGAACATGTATTACATGTATACTACAATAGGGCCGTACGGCTTTAGCAAATTTAATCAAGTTAATGGAAAAGCAATATTTTCCTTTAAGAAAAACGTATCTACGTCGGCGAACGAAAGAGGATAATTATAAATTCGTCGACGGATAGAAAGTTGGCTCTATGCTTTATGTACATCCTTTCTAGAACGTCAAGTAAAGTTGAATTATTTCAACGGAATAGAACCGGCTAAACACCGACCGCCTCCTCCTCCTCCTCCACAGTTTTTCAAAGGAGCTCTAGCCGCTATGTAAATATGAAAGTTTTTCTCCATTTTAAGATTTAAGAAATGGAAAGAATTGTAAACGGAGGAACTATAAAGTTAAATACGTATAATATTGATTTATCCTGGAAGGAAAAAGTTTATTGCTTTCGTCTTAAATAAAACTTTGAGTGGAGAAGGTTTGGTCAAGTTAATTAGTCAAAAACTAACAAAATTATTTCAAGAAATATGTATGTAGACCACTCTGAGAAGATTTTAATAAAAGCTTATAACAAGGAAAGACAGGCAGGTGTTACTTTTCGATATATTCCTATAATATCAGAGTAACAGCATGAAGTGTTCACAATCAGTCACATAATAAATAAATCGCTTTGGGCTCTGGAAGCTAAAAGAGAATTTGTCACTCATTCTGCACGCCCTGTTACGGCACACTTAAAATTAATAATGACCACCTGAAGGACAATTGCAAAAACTTGGGGATTAAAACCACGTATGATGTACTGGCTCTACACTGTAGTGGTAAGACCTATGCTAGTCTATGGCTGTCTGATTTGGTGGATTAAAGTTATACAGAAGCAAGCAATTAAAAACTCAGAAAGGTGCATTAGGTAGGTGTATTACTGTTGCCGTAAAAAGGACGCCAACAGCTGCAATATAGACCATTCTGATGGAAACTGAAGAACACAGAATACTTGAGGCTTTGCCAGAATAACCAGATACAATTATTCCCAACCTCTCCTTTGATAAACCCTTCAAGGTTGTCCTAGATTGGGATGAGTGGAGAGTAAAACAGGAACCTGGAATCCGAACCCAGATCTGGTACGCAGATTCCTCAAAGAGAGCGACAGGTTCTGAGGCAGGCATCTATGGTGAAACCTTGAATCATGAAGAGTATATGAGAGCGGATGTGCTGGCTCTTAACCGAGTACAGCTTAGAACAGTGACGAGTCTGCTAACAGGATATGGCTGTCTAAGAGAATATCTGGATAGATTTGGAATCTTTCAATACGAATCTATCTGCAGATTATGGAATGAGGAGGAGGAATCACATTGTTATATTTCTGCTCCACTGATTATGAACACTTCATGCTGTTAGTTACATACGTGGGTGTCTAATAAAAAAAAATGATAAGAAAATGAGAATCAAAAATTGAAAAATTGTGACACAACTGCTGGTGAGCCCTTGTAAGCTACAATATAACCGAGGGGAGTTTAAATTTCAACGATTTGACAAGATGTTCCGATAAATCAACCACATACGTGCATACATATACCCATCCACCCTAGATTTCTAGATGTAATTTAGCGTGAAACGGGAATAGGTAATATTTCAGTCTCCTTTATCTCTCCTTGAGGAATTGCCACTTCTAAATTTCATCCGATAAAGAAGGCCAGGCCCTATATCTCATTGTTCTTTCTTTTCAATGCCATTTTAAAGAAAATAAATCGTATAATTTTATTATAATACAATGAAGAAGATATTAAAATTTAATCTGAACTAGTTGTGGTAAGCATGTATGTACATGCATGCATATATGGATATCTGTCGGTAGTTATCGGTATTCGATTAATTCAAATCGCTCATTATGTTAAAAGCTTTCCATTTAGAATATATATGTTTGTGCATACATCCATACCATGTAGGGTGTATAAAAACGTAACGGCTGTACTACTCGTTTTAGTACACTTAATCAACACAATTAGGATTAGCATGACATGGTAATAAACGTCGCATTAAAATGCACGTCGTCCTTTATCCTGTTGGTTGTTGTATGTAGATTATTATTGTTGGGAATGCACTGACAAAATACGGACTTTAAATGGGTTCCGTTTGAAATTCTAATTATGATAAATTTCTTTATTGGATAGATTCTGTTTGTATTGTATTCATTTTTTTTCTGGGTAAATAATTCTAAGCAATTTCGGCTAAAAACAGCAAGAACCTCATGGAAGGACCTCTAGATTTAATCCCATAGGAGCACCCAAATCTTTTCTAGTATATTTGGTCTTCAAACTTATCTACGTAAAATTATTGTGCAAGCTAGAGTAAGTATAGATTCGTGGGGTTACAAGCAAAAAAGCACTATGTCAATAAACGCATTTATGAGTTATAAGCAATTAAAAGTTTAAATGTATTTCTAAATTATTTATAAACTATTTAAGAGGTATCAATTACTCCTAAGTCAAATAAACGTGTTTTAGAAATGTGGCAGTTTGGTTTTACATGATTTAAACAATATTATAATTAAAAAAATCAAAAAAGTATATTAAAACTAATGACTTAGTGCATTCCACTTGTAGGCTTTTATTGCTTATATGACTTAATCTAAACTCAACATCGCTTCAGTAGTAAATTTTAATCAGTGAAAACAAAACTTAAACAATAATCTAACAGAATATACAAACAGACATACATCTATGTTCTATAATATACAGCTTTAAGCTTCTTCCTCTGGTTCAGAATCTAGAATATCGGCCTCAGGCAAACATGAATCACTTGGAAGGCTATTAAACCATGGATGGAAAACCTCTGCACATGGTTAGTAGATTCTTCTTTTTCACACTACTAACTTTTGACTCTTTAGAATGCAGTTTAGGTAAATTATCTTTGTGTCACATTGATGGCTGATTTTCGCCCACGCCGATTTGCGGTTATTGAAATACCTACAGTGTGTTTCACTTTTCATGGGGACACCTAAATAACTTTTTTATTTTGAAAGCAATCAATATAAAATTTTTATCAGTTATGTAGGCCACGACAATGCATCTTTTCATATGAATAGAATTTTTATAAAGTCAAAATCTAGCCAACTACGATTAAAATAAAAAGTAGCGTTTCGAGTCGGGTTATAGTAGCGATTAAGATAGAGCAAAAAAGTATTAAGAAAAGTTATTACAAATCACTCAAGAACTCCAAATACCAAATTTCTCTGAAAAATTTGTAATTTTACATTTTTCTCCATTTTTATCCCATCAGCAGATGATAATTTGTTATTGCAATAATAAGAGTGCAATAAAACAAGAAAACGATTCGCAAATTTTATTCAGTATTAAAGAACAAAATATAGCAACAATTTAACGAACAATATTTTAAATAGGATCTTTTTCAACTAGATCACCTTGAAGACGGATACATTTTTCCAATCGTCTTTTGTGATTCAGTACAACTCGTCGTAGTATTTCTGGGGAAATTTCTCGGCAGGCTTGTCGGATTCTCTGACACAGTTCCTATATGTTTTGAGGTCTTGATGCATACACAACATTTTTAATAGTTCCCCAAAGGAAAAAGTCAAGTGGTGTAATGTCAGGCGATCTAGGAGCCCACTCTATTAACGGGCTATTACGACCTATCCATCTTAACGGAAAGTTCTCGTCTAACCATGCTCGCACTATTCTTGCGTTATGAACCGGGGATCCATCTAGCTGGAAGTACAAATCTCGCCTCTCATCCAGTGGTAAATCATCAAGCGCATCCATTAATTCAGTATTTAAAAAATGTAAAAACCTTTCTGCATTTAGCGTGTCAAAAAAGAAAAACGGGCCAATGATTCGTGCATTTAAAATTCCGCACCACACATTAATTTTCTGTGAATATTGTCTTTTACAGTTGATGACCTAGTTTGGGTTTTCTGTTGCCCAGTATCTACAGTTCTGGGACGAAACTACACCGTTAGTAGTAAATGTAGCTTCATCACTAAACATAATTTTTTTCAAAAATTCTCTGTCATTTAGATAATTACCTTGAGCCCATAGACAATACTCCATTCTTCTATGGAGATCTCCATCTTCAAGAGTGTGTAAATATTTTGGCTTATACGGTTTCAATTTGTGACGACGGAGACATCTCCAAATTTTAGAGTAAGAGATATTTAAATTTCTAGCCATATCTCGTAAACTCGTGTGAGGATTATTACGATACGCTGCTAATATTACTGCATCTAAACGGTGTTCTCGATTGTTCAATCCTCGTGGACGTGGTTTAGTAACATTTCCAGTAGTGTTGAAAATATTATTCAAGTATGCAACAGTTCGATGACGGATGGGTGGACGTTCAGGGTGCCTCGCGTTAAACTCTCTAGCCGCCTCTCGGGTAGAACGTACATTGTCACCAACAATTCGAATAATTTCTACTTTTTCAGCAATACTTAAGTGTCTATCGGCCATTGTTTTAGCAAAGTTCGATAGTTGCAACTGAAGTAAACTGTTTAGTGAATTGACGTTTGATGTTTGACGTTTGAACTGATGAATCGTTTTCTTGTTTCATGGCACTCTTATTATTGCAATAACAAATTATCATCTGCTGATGGGATAAAAATGGAGAAAAATGTAAAATTACAAATTTTTCAGAGAAATTTGGTATTTGGAGTTCTTGAGTGATTTGTAATAACTTTTCTTAATACTTTTTTGCTCTATCTTAATCGCTACTATGACCCGACTTGAAACGCTACTTTTTATTTTAATCGTAGTTGGCTAGATTTTGACTTTATAAAAACTCTATTCATATGAAAAGATGCATTGTCGTGGCCTACCTAACTGATAAAAATTTTATATTGATTGCTTTCAAAATAAAAAAGTTATTTAGGTGTCCCCATGAAAAGTGAAACACACTGTATATAATCACTGATATATTGAATGTAATTTGGTTTTGCTTTTTCATATTTAAAACATTTAACTTTTAACCAATTTACCTTCTCGCCGTTTTCGTCAATAGAGTTATTTTTGATTAACTGAGCTGATAATTCTTTTAAATCTAAGATGTCACTAAATTTTAGTTCTTCGGTTTCATAGGGTGGTTTATTTTTGTTTTTTCCTCTTTTAGAACGAGCTAACTTAAAAATATTCATCCAATCATTTACGCAAAAAACTGATACAAATCTCTTTTGACGCTCTATGGCGCTATGCATGGAGCCCATCTCCATAAGTGAATGTCCGCTTTCTAAAAATGTTTGTTCTATTACTTCAAGTTGAGAGTTTTGCAGTACATAGAGCAATAGTGCTGAAATCTGCAAGTTGCGGTTCTGACCTCCACATGTATCTGAAAAAAGTGGCAAAAACTTTATGTTGGGAGGTAAACTTTTTATATACTTCAACAGGCAAGTTCCAATTTCACAACTTCCTCTGTTACCATTAATTTCTGTCCAACAGAAACAGAATGCTTTATTAGGTGCTGCGGCTTCGTATACCGTCAAATTATACATAATTAGTTTTCGCATATAATAAGTCAAAGATGCCTTAGATGACGGAATTTGGAGTACACTTTGCAAGTCAACCGACATAAACGAGTTATCATTTTCAGTTCTTTCTTTATCTGCTTTTTTCGCTTCTTGTGCTTGGTCTTTTCTTCGTAGATGTGCTTTATATTCTTCTTCCAAACTAACTTTCACGTCAGCGCTAGCTTGGTGATACTTGACACAAACGACACATTGGTCCTTTTTGGGATGGAAAAAAGAAAGGTACTCATTGCAAAAATCCTTCGATATGTGATTAAGCTTACAATTTCAGTAGTTAGAAACATGTACTATGATTTACAACATCTCACATGTAACTATGTAGAAAGCACTTAGTCAGTTGATAACAAATAACTACAAACAAAACGCACTAAGTCACTTAATGCGTTTTGGTAGTACTAATTTAAACCAAAATGGTGTTAGTGCATTTCGTCTGTTGCTATATCTCTATTTTTAATTTACTATTGACTTAGGGCGTTTTAGCATAACATAAATGATCAGTAGTTCATGTAAGAACCGTCAAAAACACATTTTCACAAGACGTTGACTTAGTGCCTTTTGCTTGTAACCCCACGAGATATTCTCAGATAATTGACAGATTACTTCCTCTTCTAGTCTAGATGTGACTGAAGTGATACTTGAACCAATTTGCAAAAATTCCATCTAATATCGTGGCAAATCAACACAGATTCCAAGAGGAGTCAAAACAAATTATCGCTTTGGATTTCTTCTCTGTCAAAGCCTGTCTGACATAACTTCTTCATTGGGTAAAGTCCTGCTTGACTACCCCAATTGATCCATCCATGCATGATCGTGCTAAACCATAATTTTTTTTATATATACACAATTACACGATTTCACGCAAAAACTTTCAGATTTTCCAACATATTTCCACCAAAAACACTGTTATCCCCCTCCCTCCCCCCTAAGTAATCAATTTCTCAAAATCAATACATTACATCGGGAGTGCTACCATCCAAAATTTTCCCCAATTCGATTCATCATTTAACCACAATCTACGAAGCTCGTGTGAGTATCTGCACCAATCGTCGGACGCCGTAGGTATTGTTTCGCACACATAACCTTCGATCGTGCTTGATATACTCCCACGTTGACGTTGGGTGTCATACTCAATATACCGCGGACTCAAATTCGAGCCGTGAGAGTAAATCCTTGTTTCCGTCAGAGCATTAACGTGTGTGTTTATCCAATAGGCTTCCTGACTCGATTTAAATTTCCGATAAAATGCGGAAAATTACTTAAATTGGTGGCATCGTACGACAGTTGACGTTTTTGTGTCATCGAGAATGATTTGATTTTCTTCCTATTCTCCATACATGTTTGATGTATGTATGTACATTGACATACGTTACTTATATATTCAATAATATCACTTAGGAACCAGAAAATGAATACACGAACATCGATCATTAAATACGCATTAACTCCGACAAACAGAAAAAGAAAATTATATACAAACAAAGTAATACAATCCTACCAACACCTATTATCCAGGTAATCAAGATTACCACACATTCGTCTGAAGTGCGCTTCATATCGAAATAATCAATTTTAAATTTTATGCAGGAAAGTGTATTCTATTACTAACTTTCACTAGATAGGGATGGAGACAGTGCTACCAACCCTTTAATATATACGGGATCGATAATCAGGTAGTTACAGGGGAAACTTAATCTCCAGAGATTCAGCTACCACACGTCTGGTGTGTCCACCATCAGATTAGCCAAATTCGATTGAATATTCAGGCTTTAGTAGATTACCCCCAATGTTTTTTTGTTTTAGAAACAGCTGCAGACCGAATATACTAACCTAAAACTAACAATAAATGGAGAGAACATGATGTGTAAGTTATTCGCAAAAATCAGGACATAGCCAGAGGTAATCGCTCAAGAAGGTCTTCATGAGAGGAAAGTCTGGTGAGCGGTTTTACAGCTGATTTTATCATTGTCCGTACATAGCTACTATTCGAAGTAGGACTTAGTAGAGTGGACCCTCCTCGTTAATATAATTTGGAATCTTGAAGAGGACTGTGTTTGTTTATTATGGACAAAATATTTTAGGGTAGAGCTCATGAAATACATTTTCTTTTGGGCATGTGGAACAATGTTCGGGAAAACGTGGAGGGTGATACCTCAAATGGTGCATTGACTGTGCATTTAGGTCATAGTATCCTCTATAACCTACGCTTCACTACTCTGGTGGGACAAAACCAGTCTAGGATTTGCGACAAAGCACCCTGAGCAAGGTTGAGAGGATTGGCTACCTATACATCACGGTACCCAGATTTTTTGGAATATTGAGGAGGACTGCGCTGTTTGTTTATTTGGAACCAAATCTTTTGGGGTAGAGTTCACTAATAATGAAGTCACAGATGATCCGACTAAGAATGGAGCAACCCAGCAAAATTGGAAAATGTTTGCCTGGCACCTCAAGATAGGACTGCCTAAGTCTTGATTTTTGCAAAAGCGTCTTTAAATGCGCAATTAGCTTTATTTCACATAAAAAGTAATGCAATATCTGTAAACTTCAGATGTCTCAAGGCCTTACACCAGAAGACGGCCAGAGATACTAGACCGATTGTGTGAAGAAGACTTCAGTCCATCTCGAGGTTGGTGGGTTGCCCACCAAACATACTTCTTCATCGTTTATTATCGCAATAAATGAAATCACTAATTTCCCTGTCCCCTATTCTAGATCCATCCAGATTTAGTGTGCAATACCTCAGGGCGGCACTTACTCAAAATCGAAAAAAAAAACATTCACGATAAAACGACAAAAAGAAGAACTCCGAACAAATCCGAAAACTTGGAACTGACTACCATACGTATATACGTAGATGCTAAAGTGTGTAGTTCGCCACTGGCGACATTGTAAGCGTCCATCTGGCACTCACATCCCTACCATTCGAACGGCTCTCGGCGACGACGGACGGTTCAACCACCGTCCATCCCTACGTCCTTTAAAACGACCGACGCATACACTCGCGCGTAAATGTATGCGGTAGGTAGTGCTCCCCGTCGTATATACGGGGCACGTATTTGTGTGTCAATAACGGTTACAATGGCCTATCAAGTAAATTCAATGCGAAAACGTCAAATAGAATTACACTCTCTGCGGCGGAATTTCAAATGCGAATCGATTCTCGCACATTGAATCTAATTTAATATTCATCCCCCGCAAGCATCGGTGTGGTGGATAAACGTTTAGTAATGGACCGTAATAAATTGACTCAAATTATCCACCTCTTCACGGACACCGGCCCTCCCAGCAGTTCGGTTGCTACGGTGTCGGGCGACAATGATGTGTCCGCAGGATGACGGGAACATCTGTGAAATAAAAAATTTACGGGTGTCATCTCGTTTGCTACTAGTCGATTTTGGGGTTTGTAGATTTAGGATCGTGTATCTCGTTTTGGGTACAATTCCACATAAATATTGACGTGTATCTGCAGATTAACGAAGATTAAAGAGACGCGATGTCAAAGAGAAGAGCTAAATGTCAACTTTAGACGCCAAACTAGCACTTGGAATAGGTGTCAAATAAGCTACAAGGTCCTTCTGGGCTTGTAGAGCAATCTTCGGAAAAACCTAGGGGCCCGAAATAGTGAATTGGTCATAGTATCCTCTACAACCTATAACTACAACTTCATTAATGTAAAGCCAGTATAGGATATGCAAGCACCCTGAGCAAGGCTGAGAAGATCGTTTGCCTGTAGATCGTGGGGGCCATAAAAACCATACTTGGCTTCTCTCCGCTGCGCCTGGTGCTGTGGTCAGAAGCTACCCTACAGGTCTATAGCGTTCATTGGACACTACAAAGCAGAGATCTCCACCAGGACTGCTATAACTTATATCCGCAAACCGAAAAAAGTGCTTCATTCTTTGTTGTGTAGATGCCCCGTAAACACCACACGCACGATCATTGGAATTTTGAAAGACGTAGAATCTGCTGGTTAATCCATTAGTCTATCTTCCAAGCCGAAATTATAGCCTTCTCGACGTGCGCAGTAGTAGTATTGGCCGGTCAAGGTGCCCTTAAGGATTTGCAGGCTGCCATTGGAAGGTGAACTGGGGTCAGGGGTTGAGATGAGTGCCAAGCCAGTCTTAGATCATTGGAAATGAACCTGCGGACGGGGTAGCTAGAGGAGCCAGTAAAGGACCGTTCACAGGACCAGAACGGAGGTGTGGGAGTTTCTACGGTTACATCAAAGCTTTCATCAAAACCCACCTCATTACACACCACCCCATCCGCTCACATTGGAAGGGACTTACGATCATGAGACACTGCAATAGTCTTGGAATCCATGGATCCTGGATTTAGTAATAATAATAATAATAATAATAATGTGCAACATGGGGGCGCACTAGGTCTTGTGGCCGCATGGGCTTACCCACCCACGAGGAAGAAAAAACGGAGCTATCTTAATGATAGTGACCATCTTCAATTACCCCTCACCCTCAACCTTCTTGGCATTTTCTTTGCTGCTCTATCAGATCTTAATTCTCATTGAACACTCTCGCCTCAGTTAAGACTTAACCAGATGCATACGCTTGTATTTACTTTGACGGCTGTCAAACTAACGCAGCCAAAGCATTCAAATCTATTGGCAAACTTTTTATTGTTGTTAACACAATACATAACCTCCCCATTTTACTACACCGCTTCCAGGTACCGTACACACTCGAGATTTCATTCATGTTTATTTTCGGTTATGAAAGCGTATTATTTTATGCAGTGCAAGCTCGATGCTCCTCTTTTTGACCTCCTTTTATCCCATATAAAACTCAGACAATACGTGGAGAACTAGAAGTTGGAAGAGCACTGTTTTATCTGTACGTACCTACGTGTGTATTGTATATACATGGACAGATAAAACGGGATCTTTTTATTCCCCAACACAACGATATCTAACTGCATCAGCTGGCCTTTTTCCTTGCTTGCTGAATAAATATTTCGAATATTATTTACATAATATTTACGTACAAACACGTACCACATAAACTTTATTAAACCCGTTCCGAAACTCAACGCCAACCCGGTCGTGTTTGCTCGGGGAAAAACCCAGTCGGGAAAAAAATGAATAACAAACTTGGTCCTACGGTTGGCTCTGCTGGAGTCCTTTACGCGGTCGCTGTGCAAATACCAACCTTCATATGCATATTAAATCTAACTGGGTTAGTTGAAGTTTATTATCCTAAAATAATCATTATAATTCTGTTAATACACATTTCAAGAGTGAATTTATCCACCTAAAGCGAGCATCCAACTGCGAGACAATACGATCCTTCAACGTAGACCGATAAGGCCAAACCGGATGGACGCTATCGTATCGGCTGCGAAAGACCGCAGTCGAGCTTGCTTAACGTAACGCTGTGCAGAGGGCGTTGAAGTTAAAAGATAAGCTCACGCATGATTTGAGTTCTCGTTTGCCGGGAGAGATCTCCACACCTCGCTTTGAACATTTTACAGTACGACGACCCTATAGTAGGAGTTGTGTCACATGCACACGCGAGCTAGACGAGAAATCGGGGGTAAATATAAAAGCTATCATGGCGGAAAATGGCGTCAATGTTCAACGTTCCACATGTTTTCTGGTTTTTTTTCAGCTATTTTTGAAATGGCTGTTCGTAAACGATTTTCCGTAACGTAAAAAGTTAGAAAGGAACGAATAAAACTCAAGTAGTGAGGATCGGGAGATGGTAGCTGGAGATTGGAATTGTGGTGGTGTTAATTGGTTGGAAAGTTCTAGCTGATACGATTGGAGATCGTTTATGAAAGGGTTCATTTAGGTAGAAATTATTATCACCATAAGCTGCCAAATATTTTATTCAATTGCTAAGACAGATGTCAAATCTCTAAGGGGTTGCGATTAACAACGCGGTGCTATCGACAGGGAAATAGTTTTGTAACAAAGCTATTGAACACTAAATTACACAGTGAAAAAACTGGGGCAGTGGTCATGCCCGCAAGATGGACTACTCTGCGCTATCCGTGCTGGATCACGTAATCCAGAACCTAACCAGAAAAGGCTTTGGCTGCCTGGGACATGCAGACAACTTCTAGCAGGATGTATGCAGACTGCCCTAACTGTGGTAGATAATTAAAGTAAACAAGAGCTATTGTCAGAAGACACAAATTCCTGAAGACAAGAATGCTAGAAGGCTTACGTCCAATTAGGCAGCAAAAGGCTTCCATACGTCAAAGAAGCAAAATGCTTCGAGGTACGGTTCAATCAAAGACTTGGATGGATCACAGACATCCAGAAAACAACCAAGCAGGACAACTATTTCCCTAGGGTGGTATAGATGGTTGTGTGGTTGTACATAGAGGCGCATGTTCACCAGGTTGGTTGCAAATAATTGATTAAATTCCAGAACAAATTAATTTTTTTGTGGTGCGTGCAGCTGCAGCGGCTTCTTAAGCTGTGCCTGGCTTTGTTACAATATTACCTCGTTGTAGGTCAAAAAATAAGGTTGGAGGTTAGGCTTGTGGTAGATATAGCTTTTGTTTTAGCTTAGAACGACTCTTCCTCTCCAAAATTGTTCATTTTTTTTTCCGAACTTCGTATTGGACAACAACACTTTGCGACACACTGTATTCTTTGAGGCGGACTCAATGTTAGGTTAGGAAATCCCTTTATATGGCTCCTTAGATCCGAACAACCATCTTTTACGACCCGTTAACGATCTATTTTATTGTCTACCACGCACATAACAGGTGGAAGACACCAACCACCCACCACCCTCCTTCAAGCAATCGTCTAAACTTTTTCCGTTCGATCGCAGCACCTCACCCACCCTCCCCTCGTACAACTACAATAAAACAAGTGATTCCGACGGTGCAAAGATGAGTTATGGGCCTCCGAGCTGCCATTACAGAAAGAAAGCGTATTATGACGTGCCTCCTTTATATTCAGAAGACTCTCTGACGTCCGCGTGATCTATTCCTTTTCAGGGTAGGACGATTTATTATATTTAATAGCCGTTTTATTTGCATAAAGCGTACGGACGTGTGTATAACGTCAGGCGCTCTGACTGTGTGTAAGTAGAGGGGGAGAGACAACCATTTTTCGTTTTCGGCATAATGGCGATATGTTCGAATACAATAATTGCTCCTGTAACAATCTTAGTTCCATCATCTGCAGGGTTGACTAGATGGGGTGTAAAAAAAAGAAGAAGGGGGATGAGCGGACATTATCCACGGAGTTATCGGGTGAGAGATGAGGGACAAGATGAACCCGATGACACGGCCGTCCATAAATCGTAAAATGGACGCTTCGCGCCGCAATTTGTCCACACATCTCCCGATACGCCGGACGCCGTAGACGGGCTAAACGCTGACCGAAGGAGGACGATTCCGTAGATCGAATGGACGCGATTGACTTGTAAAGGGTGTTTTTTTCTCCCCGTTTTGGTTTGATGTCCGATTCCGTTTATGTCTTCATTCGGTTAGATAAGGTTGGGAAGGAAAAAAAAAGAACAGAACTGGTTTTGTTTGTCGGAACGGAAAAAACGGTTCGTTAGGTGTAAGTTGGGAAATTTTCACTAAGGAGGCTGTTGTCTTCATTATTGATTGAAGTAGAGGTTACTAGAGGTCGATTATGATAGAATAATAATCAGTCATCATCAATAAGTTAATGAGGATGATGCAGTCTGTTCTTGAAATGTGGCACTAAAGTGCTTGACACGAATGTTAGTGCCTAGACCTCGTTAAACTAAGAAAGGGGATGCAAGTCATCCAAGTATTGCCACACATTAATTCATAAACGTGCTTGGCCGCAATTAAGATGAAGAAAAATACTCTGATTTTGATTTGAATGAAGAGAGAGCTTCAAATTGGTTTCTTGGGAGAATTTTACAAGATCCTCACCACCAAAATCAATAGAACCACCAGAAGTAGGTCGACCAAAAACGGACACAAAAACTGATCACTCTGCGCAGGAAAACCAGTTAGGAGTCTTTGGGAGCAAGGAAGGAGTCTCCACGTCTGTAGCAAACTAAAACTCTTTACTACTACCAGCCTCCCCTGGCAATGTTCTTTGACGGTTAATCCTTTCACAACCAGACCAGTCTCCGGAGGAATATCGGGATCAATACCAACTTAAGTCCAACTTAGTCCTTGAAATCATGAACCACCTGCAGAGAAATTTGCTTTTATCCATCCTTCAAACTTTGGCTCACTGCCACATGGATTTATAGTCGGTGATTTTAACAATCTCAATATATTCAGAGATGTAATTCAGATTTACGTTTTCCTAACGAGACCTGGACTGCCTGATGTGTCAAAAGACTATACCTTGACTAAGGCCTTTGGCAAAACATCAAATATGTGACACCCCAAAGGCTCAAATCCCGCAAAAACTTTCTTAAAGAGGTAGACAAAGTACGACCAGACGATTACTTGAAGCCGCCAAGACAACCTTAGAGGATGGCATCTGGATTGGCGAATATGGCAAATTAATGAAATCTGATGGAACCAAGACCCACCTGACCACGTGCAGGAACTGCCTGAACATATGCTTACCCAAGGATTTATGGAATCAATACTGGCCGCATAAATTCTAATATGTTGATTAATGAAAAAGATCAATTAGATAAAGTTTATGATCTTCAAGCAACAGATTGGACAATTGTACAATCTAACAAATGTCAATGCTGACAAAGGTCAAATCTGATTAATCCAAAGGCTGGAAACTCTTAAATCTGACAAATGTATATATTGACCAACATAATATACAAATGTAAACCAAAAGATTCTAGGTTGCTAAACGAGAAAACTTACTATTTAATGGTTGGTATTTTTGATTCCTTATTAGCATAATTAGAAAATCATTTAAAAAAAATATAGGCGTCTATGACTAGAATTTATATTCGACAGCTGTCAAAATTTAACGTTTTCGAAAACATCGTATTTGCACCAATTACTTAATTACATATTTATTCAGGCGCAATTTTAGTTAGTAAGTTCATCATTACAACATTAATATTATTAATTACCTATTAATACTAATGACCTATCCCGGATAGGAAATTCAACCGGTCTATTTATCAATACTTGATTGATACAACAGCTGACTGCCGCTATTGTAAATACAGCCGACGCACATTATTTAATTGTATCGGAACCAATTTATCTTTCAATACATACTAAATTCTCGAAACTGCACCGCAAATTGAAGTACAAACTAGGATGGAACCGCAACATTAAAAATGTAAAGGCCTCTCTATCGACCTGCAATAAATAAATTTACGAAGCACAAATTTATGTAAGTGATTTATCGGTAACGTCTGTATTCGGCGGAATCGTCTGAAGTGTTCTTCACCGGACGATGCGTCCGGCCCCCTCTTCTATTGCAGGGCACTTGTTGATGGTACTGGAATTGTCGGTTCGCTCGTCTCTAGACAGTTAGTCGGCTTGATTGGATGCATATAAACCTAGTTATTAGGATAATATTGGTGTAAATTAATATCTGCACGAGATAATCTATCGAAATTGAACCAGTTTAGTGATTATTACAGATCAGGCGTGGTATAATTTGGTAAATTGTATAGGTAATAGCTTGCATGGTTGATGTGCTTTGAATTGCTGCATTTTTCTAAGCACTAATTTGCTCTATTTATAAAAATAAGCATCTTACCTACACAAAAGCCTAAATTTCTCGTAAAGATGGTCTGCTGCATGAACGAATCTATTCCTCACAAGCTTAATCTAATCTGGGGAAGGATAGAGTCTGATTAGGAGTTGGAAGAAACTTGCAAGAGAACAATCTGCAAGATGGAACGTGTTAAAGAGAGGCTTCTTATACAATAGTAAAAAAATGAGGAATTAGAATTTGGAATTCAGGAACAGTGTGAAACGCAACACAGAATGGAAGTATACAGTACAGAAACTCAAAGGAAGAAGAAGAAGACTAAAGTCTGTAAGCTTGAAAGTGTGAAGGAGGAGTTGGAGGACTTCTTCCTATCTAATTTATTAGATTCAATTAGAAAAAAGTAAGGAATTGGAACTTCGAATTGAGAAATGTCAAAAAGATTCAAGAGCAAAGTAAAAGCTACACATGATGACGACAAAATACAGCTAAGGAATCTAATAAAAATACTAAAAAGAAAGTGAA
>SMLS01061626.1:0-32932 GCA_004785975.1 Popillia japonica
TTTTTTGAAAGAATCCACGACTTTTCGAGAAGATATCAAAACTGCACCTTTTGTCACCCTATCTTTTGCTCTCTTTATCACTAAAGGTTTGAGTAAAATCTTCAAGGAGGTGGATTTTAGAATAGTTGAGAGTTCAGGGAATAGTTTGCAAAATCGGATTGGTAACCCTGTAGATACGATTCGGCCTTTGGAAAACTCGGGTATTTTCGAAATCACATCTAATGAAGAATATATTGGGCAAACGAGGCAATACATCTCAACTAGATTCAGATAATATTGTGGTTAATCTTAGACATAATAGAATTGAGAAGTCTAGCCGAAGTCTGCCGAATATATACTCAGCGACTTAGAAGTGTTACACCCAGAAGGAATCATTTGTTTAACTTGATTTTTTTTTGACAATGTGATAGTTCTACGTCAGAAATAAAACAACATTTGCAAGAAATTTTATTAACATATAACTTGAAAAAAAAAATAATAATGTGTTTGGCGACGCCGTAGCTGAGTACACTCCTGTACACATCTAGCCATCGACAAAATGAGGTGGTCGATATCTGCTTGTGTCACCTCTACCCAAGCAATTTGAACTTCGTTGATTAATTGCGCCAAAAGTTTATGGATGATGGTGCAAAGTGGACAGTCTCCTCTCCGTAATATCCCAGACACATCAACATAACGCACACCTGTCATACTGTCTCGAATAATCTGAAGTGGTGATCGGCTACCACAAGTAATAGCCCCCCAAACCATTACTCTAACAGTCCTGTATAAAGGTTGTCCCATTTTGGACACTTTGCCAGGGTATCTCGGTTATTAATAACGATAGAGAGTTACGGTTTTCGGGATAGTTTCCTACTTTTTTTGCGAAGCGAAAGATGCCGCCAACAGAATGTTGCTAGCCCTCTTAGTTTTTAAGATATAGGGTGACATTGAACATTTTCAATTCACAAACATCTCTTGTATCTCAGTTGCTGTGGAAGTTAGTGAAAAAGTAAAAATGGAATATCATCCAGTTTTTTATGAAGAATCCAGTGGCGTAGTTAGTCTTTTTCTAAGTGTAATAATTTTCAAGTTATGGACCATACTTATATATATAATCAGGTCCTCATCTACCGTTAGGTGTTGAGGTACGTCTTCCCTTTTCAGTTTTCCTTGATAAAATTTCTCCAGTTTTTCCTGTTTTTGGATAGTGCTTCTGCTTGTCTCCATGTTATGCCTCTTTTTTCAGTATTTCTCCTATTTCTCCATCCCATTCTTTTCTCGGTCTTCCTCTTCTTCTTTTACCAGGTTTCTTTGCTTCCCACACTCTTCTAGCTTGTCTATCTTTACCTAATCTATTTAGGTGACCCCACCATCTTAGCTGCATCTTCTCTATATGTTTTCTTGCACTTACTAGTTGTAGGTTGTTTCTTATTGTTTCATTTCTGATTTTGTCTAGTAATGTTACATTTGATATTCTTCTTAAGTACTTCATTTCTGCTGTTTGTATTTTTTTTTGCATTTTTTCTGTTGTTGCCCACGATTCACATCCATATAGCAGAGTAGGGAGATAAATTCTTTTATATACTGAAATTTTTGTTGTTTGACTTATTTCTTTTTTCCCAATGAAACCATTTTTCATACTATGGTAGAGTTTGTTTGCGGAGGATATTCTGCTGTTGATCTCAGATTCATAGCTTCCTTTTCCATCGATCAATGCTCCTAGATATTTGATATTATCAACTTGTTCCACAGATCTTCCTTTAACGTTGATGTTAATATTTTTCTTAGTATTCGATACTACAACAGCTTTGGTCTTTTTTGTATTTATACTCATTCCCTTTTCTTCTAGCGCCTTAATCCATATGTCGGTGTTGTATTGTAGCGATTCTTCACTGTTTGCAATCAACAGTATATCGTCAGCAAAGACGCATTCGCTGATACATACATTATCCATCCTATTATATCCAGCACTTGTCTTTTTTGATTTAGCACTACATCCAATTATTATCTCATTGAGGTACAAAATAAATAGTAGTGGACTAAGCACACCCCCTTGCCTTACTCCTTGTGTAGTAATGAATTTCTCTGTCTCTTCATTCAGGACCCTGACTACATTTGCACTGGTCTTGTATAGTGACTCTATAGCCTCGACTAGGGTCTGCTCCACTTCATATTTCTCCAGTGTTTTCCATATCTGTTGTCTTGGAACCCTATCGAAGGCCTTTGTTAAGTCAATGAAGCAGAGGTATAGTTCTTTATTGTATTTAAGATATTTGTCTGTTAAGTTTCTGATGGTGAAGATATGATCTTGGACACTATAACCGGGCCGGAAACCACTTTGGCTTTCGTGTAGCTTTGCTTCAGTGATATTTCTTAGTCTACCCTCTAAAATTTTTTCGTATCCTTTATATGCACTACAGAGAAGGGATATTCCTCTGTAATTTCCGCATTCTCTTTTGTCGCCTTTTTTATGCAGGGGTATTATTACTGATGTCTGCCAATCGTCCGGTATTTCCTTAGTTTCCCAAGCTAGTTCAATTATTTGATGTAATAGCTGCACTCCTTTTATACCCATGTATTTTAACATTTCGGCTTTAATATTATCTATACCCGGTGATTTTCCGTTCTTTTGTGTTCTTATTGCATCTTGCACTTCTTGTAGTTGTATCTTATCTCTTCCGTCAAATACCTCTTGTCTTCTTCTGTTTTCTTCTTTATTTGGTTCATATTCCATCGCTTCCAAGGTCTCTTTAAAATACTCACCCCATCTTTTAGCTATCTCTGGTGCTTCTATTAGTAACTTTCCGTTCTTGTCTTTTATCTGTTTAACCCTTTTTGTCTTATCGTTTTTCATATTTTTTAGTATTCTGTAGAAAAGTTTCTGATTTGTTTTATTATTATTTTCAATTTTTCTTCCAAATTCCTCCCATTCTTGACTTTTAGCTATTATTACTTCTTCTTTAACAATTCTCCTCATTTCTTTGTATTTTGTATATGTCTCTGCTGTTTTTTCTCTTAGGTATGTTTTCCAAGCAGTCTTTTTATTCTTGATAGTTTGTTTCAATTCTTGGTTCCACCAACTCCTTCTTTTCTTATTTCCTCCTATAAGAGTGTACCTGGCGTACAGGCACTAGTAGCTGCTTTGTTCAAAATATCTTTGAAGATTCTCCATTTTTTTTCCAGGTTTCCTTCTTGTATATCTTGATTTCTCTTATTTATTTCTTCTGTAATTATTTCCGAGTACTTAGTTCTAATTTCCATGTTTTCCAGCTTATATATTCTTATAGATTTTGTTTCTTTCCGCATTCTTCCTTTTGTTTTCTCTTGTTTAGCCGTTTCCATAACAATCTTTGTCTTGGAAAGCAGTAAATAATGATCTGTACCTAGTTCAGCGCTCCTGTGTACTCTGACATCCTTTATATCGTTTCGACTATCTCTTTCTGTGAGTATATAATCTATTATAGATTTTTCATTCCTTCCTTTTTCTTCTCTTGTGAATTTATGACAGTCCTTGTGTTCAAAGAATGAATTCTGAATTATCAATCTGTTTTGGATGCAAAAATCAATTAGCCACTTGCCATTACTGTTCTTAGTATCCTCCCCATGCCTTCCCATTACTCCTTCTGTTCCTTCTGCTTTGTTGCCAATTCTAGCGTTAAAGTCGCCAAGTATGATAGTTCTAGTTTTTCCAGTTTCATATACTTCTTGTAGTTTTTCCCAGAATCTTTCTTTTTCGCAAATTTTGTCACTTTCTCCTGGTCCATATACTACTATAAATCTGGTAACATATTGTTTTGTCATTTGTATCGTGCAAGTCAAGATTCTTTCATTTATTCCTTCCCATTCTGTTAATTTATCTTTGTATTTCGGGCTTATTACACATCCTATTCCACCTTCTGCTCTGTTTTTGAGGTCAACTCCGCTGTATATTATTTCGTGTCCTTTTAAAATCATTTCTCCTAAACCTTTCTTTTTTGTTTCAGTTATTGCTAATATTTCTAGATTAGCTTGTTTAAATTCTTCAATTAATTCATCTTTCCCTGCAATGCTCCTAATATTCCACGTTCCTATTCTTATATACCTTGCATTTTCCGTTTCCGTTGCTATATTGTCTTTTATTACCCTTGCATTGGTATCCGGAAGTGGGTTGTCTTTCCGGATATCTTCCATTAGTTTTTTGTTTGGCGGTCGACTTTTTTTAATTCATTTTTAGTTGTATCCCACTCATATTTTTCTCCGTTTATAAATATCTTTTGATACCCCATTTTAACTATTTTTTTTTTGCTTTTCATTTCCTTAGCCATTTTCCTTAACTCATATTGTATGCTGCGTTCTTCCTTAGTCATATCATCCTCAATATATACGTTTTTTACACCACTTTTAGATAGTTTGTTCTTATTCGTCTTCCCATGTGCTCAGCTTTACTAATACAATGTTTTTTTGTTTGTTTATTAGTCCAATTTCTTTGATTTTTATATTGTCTTGTAAGTTTCCTATCAGTGTTTCTGCTTCCTTGAGTACAGTTTGTTCATTTATTTCCAGTCCTTTTATTATTATATTATTTTTCCTTAATGCTCTTTTCTGCTGTTGTAATTTTTCCTGTGCCTTGAAACACAATTCTTCTGTACTTTTTTCCATCTTCGTAATTTTATTTTCAAGTTCTAAAAGTTTCTCGCGAAGATCTTTGTTTTCCTTCTTTAGTTCAATTATTTCTTTCATATATTCTTTTTGGCCCAATCTAATTAATTTTATTTCTTCCGTTAACACTTTCATCATTTGTAACATTTCATCTGTATTTTCCATAATTTTAATTACAAAATTTTATCCTGTATACTACGCCTATGCTCACGTCTATCGAATGCCTGCACCGCTTCCCGGGTCGACCCCTCGGAGGTTACGGTACAAAGTCCAAGTTAAGTTTTAACCTATATCTGATTTATTTATCTTGCTATTATTTAGTTTGAAGCACTTATTTTGCCTTATTTTTTTACTCACCACCTTTCTATAACTCTTATTCTATGTGACTACACTACTGTGTCTATATATAGCTCGGTATTTCCCTATAGATTTGGGTTTAATATCGGAGCACTATAAACACGATATTTCTACTCGCAGTGGCGCACACATCCTACCTGGACCATACTTATGATTATTTAAATGGAACACCCTGTATATTATTTCTTATTTCGATTAAGCATAATTTAGGGATGTCAAAAATATATAGTCGTGTATATCTATTTACACAAACAAGTCAAGAATTTGATATTTTTATATTGTTCTATTTGTAACTGTACCTAATCACCAACAATAACAAGTAAAGGGTGTTTCAATAAGAGCGCAAGATTTCAGTGTTCAATAAAACATGGTTTTCTGTAGCAAAGTATTGAAATATTTATTGATGTAGAAAATATACATTTGGGAATTATGTATGAAACAAAATATCTTGTAAATGACCGCCACCGGCTTTGCTGGTATATGCGTACCCTTTTGACGAAATTTTCAATATCGTTATTGAATACATGTGGTGGCATTTCATTGATACAGCGTTTAATTTCGGCTTTCAATGTCTCGATGGTTGCAGGCTTATTGGCATGAATCTGTGATTTCATATAACCCCACAGCCAGAAGTCTAACGGCGTTAAATCGCAAGAGCGTGAAGGCTAATTCTGGTCACCAAATCGGGAAATGACACGACCAGGAGCAAACTCTTGCAAGATCGTCAATATTTCACGGGCGGTGAAACATTGACGTATGTGGCACCGTCTTGCTGAAACCACATGTCGTCAAGATCAATAGCTTCCAAATGAGGCACAAGAAATTGTGTTATCATAGCACGATCACATTACTATGCATTACCATCTTCGTTTTCGAAGAAAAACGGTCCAATTATTCCTCCATACCATAATGCACACCATACAGTGACCTGTTGTGGATGCATTGCTTTCTGATGAATCATTCGTGGATTATCTGAGCCCCAAATACGCCAAATATGCCTATTAACGAAGCCATCGAGGTGGAAATGGGCCTCATCACTGAAATGATTTTGTTAGCAAAATCAGCAAATTGCTCAAGAATCCAATTGGTAAATTCTCTTCGCTGTTCATGGTCTACTGGCAGAAGTTGTTGAGCCAGTAGGATTTTCTAAGCATGCCGCTGTAAATCTTTAGTGAGAATTCGCTGAAGAGTGCCTGTTGAAATGTCCAATTCTTGTGCCCGATGGCGAATTGACGTCTCTGGCCTTTCTATCACACTCTCGCGAACTGCCGTGATGTTTTATTCTGAACGACCTCTACGAGCTTGTATCTTGTGTTTCACATCACTAACCGAATCAGTCCTTTCGAATTTTTCGATTATTCTTTTCATAGTAGATGAATTAGGCACATTATTTCGACCGAACATTGGACGCACTTTACGAATAGTGGCAATTAAACTTTCACCATTTTGATAATAATTTTTGACAATCAGCACGCGTTGTTCTACCGTGTAGTACTCCGTGTTTACTAACTCTAATCTGTCAACTTTCGATTTGTGACGTCATAATCATGTGACATTATGACTGTCAAACATGGCGCGCAATTCAAATCTTGCGCTCTTATTGAAACACGCTTTATAAACAATTCGTAAACTACAAAGACAAGGGTTTAAATTAAGTTTTAGAAATGACCTCCGTTTTGACGAATGCAGTTCTGGCATAGTGTAGGCATTCTTTTATTGGCGGCATCTTTCGTTTCACAAAAAAGTAGGACACTATCAAGAAAACCGCAACTGTCTGTCGTTATTAATAATTGAGATACGCTCGCAAAGTGCCCAAAATGGGACAGCCCTGTACATGCCTCTCAACAGCAAACGCAATATCGCGCCGACAGAATCGCGATTCGTCACTGAAGACCACATTGTGTCATTCTGTTTCCCAATGCTGCCGTTCTCTGCACCAGTTCAAGCGTTGGCAGTTGCACAAATTACTCCTTCTCGGTGCAACGCTTCTAATGTCACTGAGTATATTTTTGAAACATATCACAAGATTAATGACACTAATGTTAAATTAATTCGATAATTCATAATATAACTACTATAATAATAGTTGTAATGTCCTTTTAGGTGGCGCTATCCGCAGAGGAGGACGTGGACGTGGCATCCTACAAAACAGACCACCAGTATAAATTATACGTCAGTCTAAACTCGTATATTTTATTTTGTTGAACCGATCTGATTTTAAGAATTTTATATTTTATTTTCTGGTATGCTTCCATTAAACTAGGCTTGTTTTAACTGAGCGTAAGCTTATATTCTGACTGTTTTTGTATAATAATACATACGAGTATGTCTTAATGATATTGACGTGATATATTCTATATATTTAGATGTCGGATTGCACCAATTTAGGTTAAATAATTCCTAAAACTTAAATTTAAATTTGTTATTCGCAGATGTTACATCCCATACACAAACTTTGTCTATACGTTGTGTCACCTCTATGGAATTCCTGTATAAAACTGTGAATCCAATCGCAAGCGTATAGATTTTATTTTAATAAAAGTTCACATTTTCGCATCTATTGTGGTTCTAGTTTGTTTATTTTCCAATATAAATGGATGTAATAATTATCGAAAGCGAGTTTCAAAACTACAGCAAGAAGTACAACATGGTAGAATGGTATAGAGCAAATTTACCAGATATTGTTGTGATAGTTTTGTATATGTAGAATAAACGTTAATAAATTACTTAAGATGTAATTCTATTTTTCGTAAATACATGTTAAAACAATATACTATCTTTTTTTATTATTCTATTTTCGTTATTTATAAATAAATATGCACTTATGTTATAATGTGTCTTTTCTTAATAAGATGCGCTACCGCAAATGGGCTACATTCTCTTTATATCTAGTTCCAATAGATCTTTTAGTTTGTCCGATATATTGTCTAATTTTTGTATGTGTTAAAAACACTCATTTAGCTTCTATTGTTGAAAAATGCACAGATGATATTAAAGTCGTGGGCATTTAATAATAATAATAAATTGTCTTTATTGAATGGCGTACACAAAATAAGTATATAATATAAAAGAAAGAATAGTGCAGAACAACAAAATAGCATATTCTCCTCAACTACACACGCACCTCCAAGGAACCCCGAGCGGGTATTCAACCCCAAGGCGGGGTTCAGAATAAATTCTGTTTTTCAACCCGACCTGGATGTTTGATTAATTTGTATAATTACATTATTTCCCTATTTGATAACCTCAAAATAATTCTAGCAACGTATAATTACTAATGGTACTGTAAAGACTTTTGCACTGCACTATCATGAAAATTTATACACAAATTCTTTTTGAGATCTTCCGTTTATTTAACGGGAACTGGACCGATCAAAGAAGTTAATTGCGAAAATTTTATGATGATTGCAATGGTTAGAATTTATTTGTGTTGGTTCCTTGTTTTAAAAATCAATTGCAAATTTGTTTTGTGCATTCCTAACAACTAGAGCATCTAAAAGAGGGGGATCGTTCTTCACTTCTTGTTCTGCCGTGAATTTAATGGAATTGAACCTTAAATTTCTCGAGAAAATCTTATTAGGATATTAGATTTGTTAGTATCAATAACTATTCCAAAGTTTTCATATCTAACGCTACCTACAGTGCTGCAGATATATTTTTTATGGTGGATATAGACGGTTGGATATAGTTCATAAACCGCCCTTTTCTAAACACCCTAGGCACCGTCGTTCACGACATTTCTTCTCGGGTGTTGGGCTGTCTTTTTCCCGTTTACGTCTCCCTTCCTTCACGGTAATCGAGGATTAGGAGTTCGGGTCGTTGGGGCTCGTCTCATCTCGGTCTTTTACTTGGCTTTTCTTACTCTTTCGTGTGTTTATTTGGCTTTAATAATGTTCTTCGCCATTTTCCCGATAGTTTCCCAGTTATTCTGACTTTCGAGCATTTACTGTCATTATATTCTCCGGTGTGAGTACACCTAGCCTACATTTTGCTTGTGTTCGTTGCTCTTTCCATTTGAGACATTCGAAGAAGGTGTCACACTTTCCTTAGTACACACAGTTGTCGGTTTGGCTCAGCTGGAAACGCCGTAGGTACGAGCGAAAACAGCCGTCCCCTGTTAGCAGTTGCGTCACGTCATAGTTTAGTTGAGCGTGCTTCCTGTCGATCCAGGGCCTTGGCTCTTTTACGAGTCTCCTTGTCCATAGGGCCTTTTTTCCTCCCTTTGCCGTATTTCCTGCCATGTACTTAACATGCTATAGTATGCTTCCCCTCTATATTTTTGCCCTCATGTCTACAAGCCAATCTATTGGTGGGGTCCTTGCGAGCATCAATAGTGCGTTCGACGATACCGTTCTATTACCGCTTATAATCCTAATAGCGATTTTTTGTGGACATTTTTCTTCTTGTGGACATTTTTTTCCATGGCAGGCTTCCAAATAAATGCTCCATACAACATAACAGATTGAACTGTGACGCTTAGTATTCTTCTGTTGTTCTCTTGTGGTCGTCAAACATTTGGCATTAGGCGACATAGTGTGACCAAGGCCTTTCCTGCTTTTTCCGCTGTTTTATGTATGATCTTGAGTTTCTATCACCGCATCATGAATCTTTATGTTAATGCTTTTCGTTTTACGCCCCCCCCCCCTCTCCCCCTACTAGAAGCACTGTTTCTGTTTTTGCGGTGCCAGTTTTAGCAGCTTTACCTTCATCCAGTCCATAATACTAATGGATTCCTCAGCCGCGCTCTCTAAGGCTTCCGGGGTTCTGGCGGTAACCACTACCGCTAAATCGTCAGCGTATCCTGCTGGCAACGGTATATTAAAAACATCAGAATAATATATGTTCTATACCGTTGGGCCGATTACTGAGCCCTGTGGGACTCCACAGCTTAGCATAGCAGCTTTGTCCCCGATGACAAGGGTCCCATTTTCAAAATAGCTAGCAACCAGATTATACAGGTATGGTGATATCCTCTTCCTTCTTAACTCTATTAATATAGAGTTGAAGGCGTTTTTCACATCTTATGGCCCCTGCTCTGATTCTTTCGCAATTCTTATGACCCGCTCGGGTGCTTTTATAGTAGATTTCCCCTCTCTGAATCCGTACTGCTGCAGATATTAGACAGAGATTTTGGAGCCTATTTTATAAAGAGATACTAAAGAAATTTCATTATCTTCACAGCTACAACCTTATTTCACGATATTCTAAATCAAGTTGTGGAAAGTATACGACCTAAAGGAAAAGCGAAATGTTTATTTAATATAAATATAACGACTATTAATTATCTTGGCTGCAGGCGATTCAGTCTGCAGCAATTTAATGTTCTTAACATGTCTAATTGTTGTATGTGAAAGAAATTAAACTATAAATAGTTTTATTATACGACTGTACGAGCGTACATTGTGCTAGATTTCTTTTAAAGTTCAAGTACTTAAGCTGTTACTACCAATTACACCTTCTACTCAGGAATACGAGCGCCGCTAGACTGTCAAATTCAACCGATTCGAGTGAAATTATCGAACTAGGTCACTACCTTTATTTTAAGCGCAAGAGACCGAAGACTATTATCGAAAATGAACTGTTAGATAGCTTCAATTACCCACGCACGTTACATATGCATATGTTTATCCTTTCGGTTTCAATTCAATCTCGGCTGTGTTAAAGCGGTGAAATGTACAAAATATTAGTTCTTCTAACTTTATTCGGTGCAAAATATGCCGAGAGCCAAGAAAAAGTGAGTGTTCAATACGGTTATTTTTTTTGTGATTGTACATATGTATTTTCTTGTTATTTAGATAAATATTGACGTTTTCTATGAGGCATTATGTCCGGATAGTTTTGATTTCGTGGAGAATCAGCTAGGACCAACGTGGAATGATATTAAAGACTATGTGAATTTGAATTTGGTGCCATTTGGAAAATCAGCGGTAAGATATTTTGAGTTATGTATTAATAAAGATTTCTATAATTTAATTTAAATTGTTTTCACATCCTCAAAAAACTAGATATCACAAAGAATTTTACGAAAAATAATAAAAAATCGAATAGATAAAATAGACAACAAAAATGAAACATAAACATTACATTTACACCAAACAATAACAGACAGTTAGTTACAAATTTCAAAACTAAGATTAAAAAAGATAATCAAAGTAATGTTGTATATAAATTAGAATGCAAGACTGTGATAAATATTACGTAGGTCAGACTAGAAAATACTTTAAAAAACGACTTTATAATCATCAATACACTGTAACACATAACATAACCGCAAAAACTGGTTTGTCTAAGCACTCTAAAGAATTACGACGTAACTTTGATTTTGAAAATGTTAAGATATTAAAAAAGAAAATAGTTATAAAAAGAGATTAATAATATGAAATGATATACATTAAAAAAGAGAATAACGCGATCAATTTTAGAACAGATACTGAAAATTTAAGTATTATTTATAATAGTTTAATCACCTAATCACGCCTGAATTTTATCAAATTAAGCTCTTGACTAGGTTTTTTTACCATGTTTTTCCCTGGTCCTTGAACAGAATTGTTAGAGATTGACAAAAATACAGTTATATCAGGATTTTTATTATTATAAAGTTACATGTAAAATTATCTTAAATTGTTCAGGATATTGTAAACATAATCTTATATATCACTGAATTTCTTTTTCTGTAGATAGTTTTGTTGATAGGCATGGCTATATAGTTGTTTATTAATTGACACAATTAAATGTCAATTTTATTCCAATGAAGAAGTTGTGTAACGAAAACCTAATATACAGGTATCCCAAAAACAAACCGACAAACTTTAAGGGGTGGTAGAGGACATCAAAACAAACATTTTTTGTTTAGTAAACATATGTCCGCAAATGAGCCGTTGTAGAATAAAAAATGATGTCCTCTACCACCCCTTAAAGTTTGTCGGTATGTTTTTGGGATACCCTGTATATACAATAATTTCATGTTCTTAAAATTGAATTAAGCGCATTTATATTTTACAGATATTCAATGGTGGCACAAGCGTTCAATGCCAACATGGTCAAAGAGAATGCGAAGGCAATAGAGTGATGTCATGCGCTCTGCACAAAATTCAAGACCCATCTACAGCTGTACATTTCGTGAAATGTTATATGAATCGTTTTATTAGATACGCCAGACGTGATCGTCAGGAATTTGGAGAATCCGTAATACAGACATTCTTTATTATTTATACATATAAGTACATACAGGGTGTTTCCTAAGTAATCTAAAATATTATATGGGGCGCTTCGTCACTCAATTTTAAGACGAAAAGTTCATATAAACATGTGTGATAAGTTTTGTCGTTAATGAGATACAGGGTGTTTTATTATTTTATTAGAAGCAACAACATGTGTTAAACATAAAGAAAAAATATTATATTTCAGAGCATATGTTCAAAATGTCCACCTGCAGCTAAAATGCAAGCATCTGCTCGATGTCTAATTGATTGCCGAATACGTTCGAAGATACCAGGTTTGTTACGAATAAGATTACAGCCTTGTATGATACGATTTTGAAGATCTTGTACGTTTAATATCGGGGTTGTGTAAATGAGCGATTTTAAATATCCCCACACACAAAAATCCAGAGGATTGTGTCCCGGTGATCTAGGAGGCCACGGGTGTGGAGATCCTCGTCCGATCCAATGGTCTGGAAAAACGTTATTTAAAAACTCGCGAACAATCAATGAAAAATGTGGAAGAGCTCCGTCATGCATGAACCACATGCGCCTTCTAATAATAAGAGGTACATCTTCTAAAAGAACTGGAAGTTCATTTTCTAGAAAATCAAGGTATGTCGCACCGGTCAACCGTACAAGAAGGAAAAATGGGCCTATTAAATAATCTGCGATGATGCCAAGCCAAACATTGACCGAAAATGTTTGTTGAAATCTTTTTACAATTATGGCATGTGGATTTACATTTGCCCATATGTGGTCATTATAAAAATTCATAATGCCATGTCTTGAAAAGTTGGCTTCATCCGTAAACAGAATATCGGCAGCGAAATTGGGATTGTTTGCTATTTTGTTTAAAATCCATTGGCAATACTGTATGCGAAGCGGATAGTCAGTAGGTAGCAAATGTTGTACACGTTGAACGTGATATCGATACAATAAGTTATCTTTTAAAATATTCCAAACAGTTCTGGTACCAACATTTAGTTCATCAGCAATTTTTCTGGTACTCGTTTCTGGATGTTGATCAATTATTTGAAGAATCTGGTTTTCCAATTGTGGAGTTCTCACAGTTCTGGGTCGTCCAATAATATTCTTTGATTTGGCAAAAGTTCCAGTTTCTTGTAAACGAATATGTAGCTTAGTAAACGTATCTGAACATGGTAAACGATTATTAGGATAACGCTGGGCATACATACGTCTAGCTTCTAAGGCATTACCATTAGCTAATCCATACAAGAAGTGCATATTAGCCATTTCAGCATTAGTAAACACAGGCATCGTTGTTAACTTAACACAAAAAGATCGTATTATTAAAAATTTATTGTTCGTTGTTTGCGTTGGTTTTTAGGTTTGACACAGTTGTCAACGTTCCTTCAAACGTCACTTATAATAAGCATGTTTTTCGTATTACTTCTAAAAACCAGTAGCGTCACCAGGAAAAATTAATTTCAAATACAATCACAGCTGATTTATTACAAACAATTCAACACCCTGTATCTCATTAACGACAAAACTTATCACACATGTTTATATGAACTTTTCGTCTTAAAATTGAGTGACGAAGCGCCCCATATAATAGTTTAGATTACCTAGGAAACACCCTGTATATGTGCGAGGATCGTTATCGATAACTACGTGGCCTAAAACAAGGATTGCTCATGAAAATTTTATTAAAACATTGGGAAATTATTGTATACTATTGTAGGTATGTTACTACTATGGATTACGGTCGTGAAAGCTTACACTCAACTATTGTATACTATATTGCTTTATAGAAAATTCTGCCAACAGTCTTAAGCTTCTTCAGCGGCGGAGAATCTTAGTTTAGCCATGTCGTCGTTAGGTCACGTAGTTATCGAACGATCCTCGTATACCTATTTCTTGTTTTTTTGGTTCGAAGCATTAAATATAATTGGCGGTTAAATTATTTCATTATATTACAAATATCGAATATTATAGACCGCATGAAAAACTACACAATCCTAAACAAGTTGGCGAAAAATGTCAAGGTTGCCCATTATTAGAAACGAATACATTAGAAGCCGTTCTCTTTAAGTTAAAATTAATTTAAAGAAAATACACAGTTATGTCTAGACTTCTTAATTATTCGCTTAACGAGTTTTACATTCTTCTACTTAACACTAATTAAGATAATTGTCCATCAAGACTACCAACACTTTTACTTATAACATACATTCATCAGATACTTCTTAGAAAAGTAATAATAAAGATTTTATTTCAGTGTGTTACTAAAGCTGGCTTAAACTGGAACCTCGATGTGAAACAATGCTATGAGTCTCAATTAGGAACTCGTCTGCAATTAAATGCGGAAAATCAAACCAATACTTACCAACCAGATTTCATACCGACAATAGTTTATAATAAGGTACATTTCATATAATGATAGATAATTATATTTATCCTGTATTTTTCCTTCAAGGTATTTGATCAAGGACTTCAAGATGAGAGTCTTTATAATTTCAAAAGTACAGCGTGCACTTTAATAAAGAAACAGTATCCTCAAGCGTGCTGAGCGTTATTGATATTAATAATGTACATAAAACTATTATATGACTGTGTATCACAAAGTTGAATACAACACTAAAAGAAAAATAAATGAAATAATTATTGTAAATAATCTTTCACAATTTGACTAATCCTTTAGGCGCTTTTTACGGTACCTGGTCCTTGTCTCTCATAGTGCACAAATTCTTGTTTTTTTATTATTAAAAGGAATCCCACACTATCTTAAACAAGGTAGAATTCGACCCGAGGCGAAAGCCAGGTAACGAGAATTTGAGGCTCGTCAGGTACACTTCTCCGAAACAGAATATTAGTAGATGTATCAAATATACATTTCTTAATTTTTTCATGCGCATAAATCCGATAGTTTTTCGAATTAAAATTTTAAATTTACCGCTGTTTGAGGATTACTACATTATCGGCGGATTGAACATAACCTTACTTTTATATGGCGGTAAATCTGATATACACAAAATATATGTAATATATAAGCGCAAATTATGAGCCTTTTAAGTGCACCGAATTCCTTCGATTTTCCATTTACGCCTTACCAAATTCAACATGAATTTATGACGAAATTGTATGAAGTTATCGAAAGTAAATCACTAGGTGTATTTGAAAGCCCCACCGGTACAGTAAGTTTTTACTAGTTATAATTAATATTTCCGAGCAATAATTTATGTATTATACAGGGAAAATCACTCAGTATTATTTGCGCAGCAATTCGCTGGCTAAAGGATCATAACGAAAGAGAACGCAAAATATTAAGTGAAGAAATCGATGTACTCGAAAGGAAAAAAGATGAATTGGATAAGGAAGTGGGCGATTGGATAACAGCACAAGCAGAAGGGGTTGAAGTTAGTCGAAAGCTGAATCTGTTAAAACTTACAAATAATAAGATTGTGGAATACGATAAAAAAATACAAACTTTATCGGACAAGAAGAAGCAAGTAAAGAAAACTAAATTTATTAAATCTAAAACTGATCGAGGGGAAATTGAAGAAAATGTAAGAGTAAGTCATAATGATGAAGATCTTGTTTTAGATGATGTATTAAAGAATAATGCGACAGAAGAATCTTCTGATGAAGATGACGAAAATAAATATAAACCAGTTCAAGTATGTATTACGCATTATAATTTTACTTATTAGAGTTCGAAGATTGTGTCGTAGGTTTTTATATGCAGTCGTACGCATTCCCAATTATCACAATTTGTTGGGGAAATCGTGAAATCACCTTTCGGCGATTGTGTGAGGGTCGTTACTTTATCGTCTAGACAGAATTTTTGTATCAATCCTAATGTTTATAAATTAAGGAATATAACTCTCATTAACGAGAAGTAAGCTTTTTTTAATAATTTATTTGTTTTGTAAATATGATAATTTAGATGTCTTGACATGCAGAAAAGTAAGTCTAAGGTGAAGAAAGCCGATGAAGATGGAAAAGTTACGAAAAGATCTAAAATTGCTACATGTAAATGCGAATACTACAAGCAACAGAATATTGAGGAATTGCGCGATTCTATATTGCTACAAGTACAGGATATTGAGGAATTGGTTAGTACGAGTAAAATTATTAAAGCTTGCCCGTATTATGCAAGTCGAAGAGCGGCTGAAGATGCGGAAGTGGTGCTAGTACCGTATAATACAATACTGCATAAATCAACTAGACAAGCTAATGGTAATTGTATAATTTGTTCGGTATGTAATTGCGTGTAAAATTATTTTGTTTATTTTGTTAAAGGTATCAAACTGAAGGATAATATTATAATTATAGACGAGGCCCACAATCTTCTTGAAGCAATTTCACAGATGTATAGCACTGAAGTGACTTATTCGCAACTATATCATAGTCATCAACAATTAAAGAATTACAAAGCGAAGTATAGCACAAGATTCTCAGCACCAAATCTGTTGTGTATTAATCAGCTAATATTTATTGTCAGTAAATTGTTGGATGTCTTAGGTAAATTGTTATCAATTATTCATCCCAATCATTAATTCTGTAGATGTCAATTTCTAATTTGATTCGTGTATTCCTACTAATAACTTCAGTATCAGTTTGATCAGTTGACGAAAAATAGTTTTTTGAGCAAAAGTTTGATTTTTTTCTAAACTAATTTTTTGTTTGTTAAAGGAAAGGAAACTCAAAAAACTGAAAACGATATATTTAGTATAGGAAATTTTGTACTGGCAGCAGAAATCGATAACTATAATATGTTTAAATTGATAAAGTTCTGTAAAGATTCCAAAATAGCTCATAAGGTAGAGTATATGTATATTACTTACGCAATGCATAAGAACTTTAATTTCAAATTCAGTTGCATGGATTTTCCGTCAAATATCCGCAAGAAGCTAACGAAGTTAAAAAAGAAATAAAGAAAGGAATCAAAAATTTCTTGAACAGTATCGAATGCAAAACAAACACAGAACAAAATACTACAACGACTGTACAAGATGAACCCAAATCTGATATAATTCCAACTAATCCTTTATTATCAGTAATATCATTCTTGGAGTCTTTAACGTATTCCTACGATGATGGGAGAATAATGATTGTTAATTCTAGCGATAAAAATCAGAGGAAGCTGCAGTTTCTGTTATTAAATCCGACGGAAAATTTTAAAGACATAATAAAGGAAGCAAGAGCAGTATGTTTTTCCTAATTCAAGTTTTGAAACGTTGCATATTTATGTACATTAATTTTTTGCAGGTAATTGTAGCTGGTGGCACGATGAAACCAATCGATGAATTTAGAAATAGACTTTTTATCAACGCAGGAGCCAATCCAGGTCATGTGAAGGAATTTTCTTGCGATCATATAATTCCACCCGAAAATATCCTACCAATTATATATACTAAAGGCTCTAATCAAGAGACACTGTTGTTTAACTACGAAAATCGATTCTCTATGGTATTAAATTAATTGTATTCACAAAATTTTTACTTAAAATATATTTTTTTTTAATTCTAGGGCAACACTATAAAATCATTTTTAACAGAAGCTTGTAAAGTAATCCCTGGCGGGATAGTAGTGTTTTTCCCATCATATAAATACGAAAATTGGATCTGGCAACAAATTAAAGAGGTTAATTTTGGTAGGACCGTTTTTAGGGAGCCGCAAAAATCTAGTGGAGTGGATCAGGTTTTAGAATCATACGCTAAAATGATTAGAAAACCGAATTCTACTGGTGCATTGTTATTTAGTGTAGTCGGTTAGAGCGTAGCGAAAATATTGTAACAGTTTATATCTTACGTACAAATTGTTTCAGGTGGCAAATTAAGTGAAGGTTTAAATTTTAGCGACGATCTAGGTAGATGCGTTATCGTCGTCGGTATGCCGTACGCTAATATTTACGCAGCCGATTTAAAAGAGAAGATGACTTATCTCGATAGATTAGAGGTAATTAACGTTAAAGTTCTTGTAAGTAATGGTATCGTACTTCTTATTTTATAGGGAACGGGATCAGGGCAACGATTCTACGAGAGTTTGTGCATGAAGGCTGTGAATCAATGCATCGGCAGGGCAGTTCGGCATAAAGATGATTACGCAACCGTTATTTTATTGGATGAAAGATATAATCGTTTTTCTACAAAAAATGCGTTACCCGATTGGATCAAACGGTCGCTGAAAACGTGCTCGTATGCTGACGGATTTGATTTAATACATAAGGTGAGGTATTTTATTTAAACATCATCATTAATCCTCAGGATCTCTAATATGACTGATTTGTATTGCTTCTTCTATAATTTTTTTTTCAACATAGGTAGGCATAATACGTTAAGGCTGAGCATTTCTTAGAACTCACTAATGGTGGTGCAACAACGAGGGTTGTCTGTAGCTCACAATTGGGGCTATTGATTGAAAATTTCTTCAAATAATTTAAGTCAAATACCTCTAAACTAGTCAACATTGCCTCTCAAAATTGCTCGGAAAATTTCCTTCAAAACATTTAGGAGAATGCATTTTTTTTCAAGTGACAGCCCTTTTCTTTCTTATTTGGTATATTTTAGAGTTACAGTGTTTATAGTCTTTGGTCTACCCTATAAAACGGTTAAATCCGTTCAATTCCCACATGAAAACATAGGCAACCAAATATACTGAGATGCTCGAACCTCTACGACTTAATTTGTTAGCACAGCTTTTACCATTCAGTTGAATTTGAATCAGTCTGATAGGTTGAGCGAAATATTTGACATTTAAAGTAGTACTAGCAGCTACACACCGATGGAGACGTTGTTCCCATTGTTGGTAGCAGCGCTGGAAGTCTTCAACCAGTATGGTCTTCAGCGTGTCCGTTATACTCTTTTGGATGTTGTCTAAAGTCCCGAAATGACGTCCTTTGAAGGCATTTTTTCAGTTTAAGAAAAAGTCACAGGGAGTGAGGCCAGGTAAATAGAGGGCCTGGGGAACCACACGAATGCCTTTGGAGCATCCATTTGTCTGCAATGTTTGGTCTCTGAGGTTTTCGGCACAATTTTGGCACAGCCCTTTCGCATGTGCAAATGTTTAGCCAAAATTGAAATGAACTGGAAATCTGTTCAAATTTAATTGTTCACTGAACATTCTTAATGTTAAACGACAGTCTGATCTCACTAAAGTGTTGACGCGTTTAATGTTTTCATCGGTTTTAGATTATGAAGGCCTCCCTGAACGGTTCTATTCTTCAACATGTCATCAATACACGTCATAATGGTGGTACGCATATCGTCAATTTTTTTCTCTAATAGGTTATGTATTAAACAATGATAGCTCATTGGCATGCAATTCATGGTAGCGGTTAAGTTGTTCACACTCAAGAGATGGCAACATGGTATAGGACAGACACCTTTGCATAGCAAAAATATTTACGCTAGTAAGAACAGTTATTTTTGGGTATTTCGTTTTGTACAGGTAGGCATTTCTGATTTTACTGGTTATGATGTGCGTCGTCTGAATCGTAAACACACTATAATAACTCTTGAGGGAGGTAAAAAAGGTAGCAATTTATTGGTAAACCAATTTTCAAACAGGTCCATATATTCAGGTCTTCGAAGATTTTATGTTTTGTGCTGACAGTAGTGATTCACCGATCCAGCCCCTCTCAGATCCAGCATGTGCAATAATGATGTGTTTAACTAACCGATTTCGAGATTATATTATATTAAGTGTCGGCCTAATAGCAAATAAAACGATTGTCTTCTCGGAACATTTTTAATTTTGTTAAAAATTCATCCCTCAGTAGCTGTATTCTCGGAGGATTCATATTTTTACTTTGTTTGTCTATAATTTTGAATATAAAATCATTTTGCTTTAGAATTTGCAACAATGTACTAATAACACTACAGTCCATTCTTTCAGGCCCATCCGTATATATCCAAAATCTTCGATTTTCCATGTTATTTCTGATCTTTATATGGAATTTTATGTATATACATATAGTTTCATAGGCAACCAAATGTACTGGGATTATACAGTGCTTTCATTTAATACCGAAACCCACGTGACCTCTTTTAGATATGCAACCCATTTAACAGTATAGTAATATATATTTAGAAATAAAATTCCTCCATAAATTTTTATTTACCTATACATATTGACAATTAAAATGTTAGAAATTGAAGAAAAACTTTTATGGCAATTAACGAAAACGCATGAATAAAATAAGAATGAAAACAACGACGCAAACAGGCGTATAAAAGTATAAAATATATAAAATGTCAAATATCGACCTGTAAGTTAGACCGGCTAGACAGTTTAGGGATATTTTTTGTTTTGCCAACATATTATCACGTGGGTTTTGATTCTAAATGAAAGCTCTGTACTTTGCGACTTTAATCGAATTAAAAGTGTTATAATTGACCTAGAAGTGGAAAAAAGTATCAGCAACATAAGATTTGCTAGTCTGTGCTAAGTCTTGAACTTTCACCCATTTGCAGTGAATTAAAAGACAACATTTTTTTATCAACAATAACAGTTTTTATAAAATAATATTTTAGAAACGAAAATATTAAGTACACATATTGCCTAATCCGGATTATATCTGAAATATTATTTAATGTTACGGTAAACTCTGAATTTTATTATTGCAAGTTTAACTGTAGTTGATTATCACGATAAAAGTAGTATTCACTTTCTGACATTAATGTAATTCACAAATTCATAAAATCGATTGGAGAAAGCACGTACTCGTAATAGATATTCATCGTTGGAAAAATGTTTTAGTTTTCTTTATTTCACATTAAATACTTTTGATTTTTTTTATACAATCATGATTGCGATTAACGTTGAAACTTCCTAAAGTATGTTGTATAATGTGTGTGTAAATGTGTTTTTGTGGGCTTTAGTACAATATGATCTCGACAACCAGTGACTTACCCCTGCGGCCATCGAGTTTTCGCTTCTTATTTGGCGTATTTTACTCTCGTATTGATAATAAAGGCTACACAAAACTATTATACGAATTATATTATTTTATATTCTGTTTCAGTTTTTTGAACAGAGGAAGGTGTTAAATACGACTTAGTTTTCTTTTACGATCCAATTCTGTTTGAAGAAATTAAAAAAAAAAATTGAAATTTATTTATGAATGCTGTAACCTCATTTAATAAACAATATTTTTGTACTGTACTTTGTTTATAATATCCTGTCATGTTACACCTCCTATTGAAACTTATGTAATACCACCAACAATCGTTAACATATAATTCTTCTGAATCAGAATCCATTATGTACGATTGTACATTCTATTGTAAAATAGTTCTTGGCCCTAGTTTCGAAATATTTATAATAATAATAATAATAAATTTACTTTCTCAGATACGATAAGTTACAACTAGAGAAATACATACATACAGGGTGTCCGCGATATACAAAGCATGCTTTTAAGGAATGATAGCTAGAACGATTTAGAAACAAAAACATATAATACACCTTGGGTCTATCTGTAAGCGTAAACGAGAAAAAAATTATTTCTAAAAAACCTTATTTGGTCAAACTGTACAAGAAAACTCAACCATATTGCTTCTTAAATAACCAAAAAGCCATATCAAAAATTTAGGGTTGAAAATAACTGAAAACAACGATGAAAACGAATTATTTCATACTTTGAAATTGAAGCGTGGTGTCATTTCTCTTCCACCATACTGTACCCGTATTCAATAGAATGGCAGATGTAAGCCAAACATCATCTGTTTATACGACCTTGAACTTGTATCGTACGAAGTCAATGGCCATACGTTTTAAAATAAAGGTACCTTTGCGTTTTTTTTAATAATGTTATGACAATAAAATCGATGTTATGTTGAAGTTAGAGTGAAAAGGGCGTATTTAATAGCAGCCTCCGATCGGTAAATTTAAGTTGAGGGAAAGTCGCATTGAATAAAAAAAATGTCATTACTGCAATTATGTTATGGCGCTTTAAGCTCTTTCGTAAAGGCTACTACAAAATTGAGTTTTTTTCTTTTTGTAATAAATTGGTGGTCCTAAAAAGGACTTTTTTGAGAGACAGGAGAAAATTTATTACAGGAAAGGCTCGATGTGTTGCAACGCACGCCTGTAATCGTCGGGTAAATCTTGCACGGATCAGCTGTCGGTGTAAAGTATGCATCGAAGTTTGTGACATGAGAAATAATTTTTTTTCTCGTTTACGCTTACAGATAGACCCAAGGTGTATTATATGTTTTTGGTGCTCAATCGTTGTAGCTATCATCCCTTAAAAGCATGCTTTGTATTTCGCGGACACCCTGTATATGAAATACAACATCAGAGAAAAAGAGACAGAGTTCAGGCATCAATTTCTTGAAGCCTGCTCTTCCACTCTACCTACACCTAACTTAGTAACCTAAATCTAACCTTAACCTAAAAGAGAGAGACGATACAAATATTCCAAGAATGGTATATAAAATCAACTGAACCAAGTTGTCATTCTATAACGGCACACATGCACACAAATAAATGATTGAAATACATGGTCTAAGGAAGTAGAAAAACGACAGTTTACCCGCCAGTCTGCTGCTCCGTGAACAGAAACGAAAACCGTCTCCTTTTAAATAGAAATATAGATGGAGACAAGATACACAAAAACAGGTATGCTCGTTTCAGATCTTCGAGATCGTCTAGGCCGCGCATGACGTCAGTGCGAAGGAAATTACATTTGAAATTTATTTCAAGAAAGGTTAAAATCGCTGGTTTTGTAGGCGGGATTTGTATTTTACAATTAATGCTTCGCAATGACGTATGCATAAGATGCGCATACCTCTATCTGTGTATACTGGATGGAGCTAATTTCACGTCAGTAGGCAGATTATTATAAACATTAGTAATTTGGTACGAGAAAGAACGTTTAAATTGTTCCAATCTATGCAGTGGTGGAGTTAATGTGGCTTTGTAACGGATATTCACATGATGAACATCTGTTCTAAACCTAATTCTTCTATACAGGTAAGGGCGTTCCCGGTGGAGATAATATTATGGAACAATGTAGCATAGTGCAACAATCTTCTATTCCTCATGTTAAGCCATTTGAGATCACCCAGTCATCCCCGCAATCCTAAAAATAATTGTCTCATTCGACGAATAGGAGCTAGCCGTTGGTCACGCCAGCAGTGCTTTCCTCTACTCTTCCTTTATGATGAGAATAAGTCGATATGCCAATATTAGTTCTCATTTAACTCTGTTACGGGCATGATTAGAACACTGCACGTAAAATTTACGTGTACTTAGTAATCACGTTTGTAAACAAATACGTATATTTGACGTGGCATTGGTAATAATCAAATTGAAAAATGCCGAAAAACAGTAAATTTTATCGTAATCGCCCTCTCACGTAATAAAAAGGGGAATGAAACCATTATCAAGGCAACAGTTTGTCCTTAAACTTCAACAACAGCTCACCAGACCATGGCAAGAAGAAAGACTGAAAAATTGTCCTTCCTTGTCGAGACAATTGAAGGATTCCAAATCTAAAGTTTTACAATTCCCAGATCAACCTAAGACACAAAATCAAGAAGAGTCTCAAAAAAAAGGAAAAAGAACTTACTGCAGTTTATGCCCTTCTGTGAAGAAGAGAATGACGACCACATGTTTTGTGTGCCTGGTGAACATCAAATAAAAATATGCATGAGTTGTAGCGAACTAAAGAAGTGAATTAATCTTTCTCTGTGTATATGTAATAGTTCTCATTTTCTTTATATGTTTACGTTCGTTTAATTAAAAGTTTATTTGTTCTACACTCACTTACCTTTTTTCCCGTAAGCTCTAACATACTAGCTAGAAACGAAAATACATAAAAATTAATTAAAAAATTGATTAGACTGTAAAATATATCTTTTCATAAGAGCTAATTCATGAAAACGTAACGCACATACATGAAAAATGATAATACGTAAACTTGACGTGTCGTTAGTAATAACTTGGTAATAACGTACAAACAATATACCGTTAGTATTCTAGGGTTAAGGAAGCATAAGAACGTTGAGTACACAAGTTCGTATATTCGGTACAGTCAGTTCGTCATTCAAAATAATACCTAAATTTTTAACAGATCTCTTCAATTCAATCTGGACACCATCAACAAAAATTTTTAGGTATACTATTTCGAACGTCAGGGTTTAACCTAAATTTTTTTGGACCAATAACTATCAGCTCGGTTTTAGATGGATTTATGCAGAGGGAATGTTTCCTCGATATAGTACAGAGACGTTCTATATCCTGATTCAGTCTGTTGCAAGCTTAAATTACTTTGTGAGAGGGAAATGAGTAGTAGAACTGCGTATCATCGGCATAAAAAATGACATTTACCAAATTGCAGGTATACTTAGCAAAATGACATGTGTAGATAGAATACAGCAGGGGTCCCAGGACACAACCTTGGGATACACCTCCTACAATTGGGAGATATGAGGAAACACAGCCATCAACTAACACACACTGCATTCTACCAGTAATGTAGTTGAAAATAAGATTCACTGCCGTAGAACCAAGGCCAATATGATACAATATTGCTGATAGTAATTTATGGTTTAAGATGTCAAAAGCTTTAGAATAATCCAACAAGCACATAACAGTCAAGTTACCCTCATCAGAACTACCTACTATATCATTATTTGTGTTTAAAACGGCTGTGTTGCAACTATAGTTTTTCCTAAAGCCCGACTGTACTTCGGGTAATATATCGCATTGAATTATGAAGTCTTTCAATTGAACTTTAATAACCCTTTCTGCAATTTTTGATAATATCGGCACTATACTAATCAGGCGAAGATCATGTTGGTTGGATCGAGTTGGTATTTTTTCACGATAATACATCAACGTATCAGGACATTAAACAGCGTTAAGAATGTTCTGTGTTATAATGCGAGCTAGACTATACATATGTATAAATAGGACATAACATAAAGTAGAAGTAGATACGCGCCTATACATAACGTCAAACGTACACAAACATATATGGAATCCGTGTGGAAGTGGATAATAAATATGAAGCGACATATCGGGCCGTGGTTTTCCTGTAGACAGACCGAGAGGAAGCCGCGCTAACAAATGGCTTTGTGACATCATATTTACACCCTCCGCAACAAAAATAATATATGTCTGCTCGAATCATTGAACACGACTGCGATGATGTCCTCCGCCTGCCGAGCTAGACGGAGACGGGCGATAAGAGACGTCGCCGTTATAGTTCACGAAAATAGTTCTAGAATTTCCACTACCCATTAGAAGCTGAAGAGGATTTCTAATACCGAAGTTGATGAAGAGAATTTTACGCACTATTCAAGTGAATAATTTTTTTAGTTGTTTCCCACAAAATTAAAGACAAGTTTAACTTGCCAACAGAAGCATAGTAACAACCGAAAAGATAGTCAGGAAGCGAAACGAAAGCAAAAAAAAAAAACGAGAGGGAACAATTGTGCGCGCAGTGGCTGGCTCCGTTCTTAGGATCGCCTAAAAGTTTTCAGTTTATGGGGATCCCGTACGTTGTTCCTCCACATCGGGTTCATCTTCTGGAAGAGCGATCATCGTTGCGCGTTTCTCAAATCTACAATAAGCGACGGTAGCAAGAGGAGGCAGGAGAAACTGTGTCGGAGAAGTAGTATAAGAAAGCGGCGGGGTCTACCGACAGGAGATCCTACCCGGCTGCGATGCTACGTTTCGCGAATATAAATTCTTAACATACCTCCGCCGTCTGTTTTCACAAATAGAAATTAAAAATTATTTCCGGTATATGGACAGAAAGTCTTCAGTGGAACGTCTGCGGAATTTGTACAGGAGGAACGAGTCAAGATATTTTGGTAAAAATCCATAACTATTGGAGCTTGTAGGAAGTATTTATTTACGAAATAATTTCACATTTTTTTTGTTTATTTTGCATTAGTTTAAAATGAAAAACATCCTGACAAAGTTTACAAGAAGTCATACTGACACAAAAATACAGATTTGACAACTACAATTCAATACGTGTTCTCTTATTTGCGCATGCGTGTCGTCTGTGTGGGTATTGCGCGTTGTGCTCTTGCGCGTGCGCATATAGAAATCGTATTCAAACTACAAATCTGCAATTCTTCCTCCACTGTAAACCCTGTAAAAGATCCAGTTTCGTGGATGGTATCCTCACTCTGGCCGAACGTGTCTGCCTTGGTGTTACAGTGAGTGTGAGTTGCTGCAGTTGTTGTGGACTTGTTTCCCCTGAATCCATGCCGGTTTTCGTGTAAAATTTTATGTTTTTTCCAGAAATAAGTTTATTCTAGATTGAAAAGAATACTCAAAGATCTTTCCAACATTTGAAATGAGCGAGATTGTCTGTCTTGCTTCCTTTTTTTATGAATTGGGATAAGAGTTGAAGTTTTGAAACAGCTTGGAAAGACACCTAAAGAAAAGGAATGGTTAATAAGATATGTTAATGGTTGAATCAATGGACCAGAAAATTCCTTAAGTATTTTAGCAGAGATACTATCGGGGCCAGACGTGTGTTTGTTTCTCAATTTGGCAATAATTCCAATCATTTCGGACTTTGTAAATGGAAACAGGAAGGTTGTATGAGCATTACTGGGAATCTTGGGGTTCCATGGTACATCAGGAATTGTCTCAAGGATGCGAGTTGATGTTTGTTGAAAACTTGTGTTCCATCACCAATCTCTGTATTGGTAGTCCTGTATACAGGATGTCCAAAGTTATCGGTGCACTATTGCTATCTTAGTTATTTCTGTAGCTACGATTTTAGTTAAATGAGCAAATTTTTAGTGTTTTTAACGCTGATTACTATGGAGTTCTTAAACAAACAATTGAATAACGTATTCCCGAGAAATTTATAATTTTTTTTAAATGGAACCCCTGTATTATTTGTACATATTTTTGATCATCAAATTACAACAGTGCACCGATAACTTTGGACACGGTGTATACCGTCCACTAACGCTATGTTGTTGGGAAATTGCGCAGTATTATTGAAGTCTTTCACCATTTGCCACATCGCTTTCGATTTATTAGCCGCACTGCTCACGATGGCAACCCACGATGGAGATCCGATCTAAAGGCCAATTCACACCTATGCAATTTTTCAGTAATTGCATGCAATTGCCATTCACACTATGCAATGTTTCTCACAATTTATCGCGTGACAAGAAATTGCATCGATTAGAGCATGTTCTATTTTTATGGGTGTATGCATGCGATTTTATACTAAATCTTGGGATACCAACCTATAAAAATGAACACATGTCACCACAAATTATCCATCATATATAAAAATAGTAAAATGTAGGATAACCTTAGACTTTTAAATCCACCTACTAGGTATTCAACACACCACTGGTATTTATGTAATTATTTCATTTTTATTTCTGTTGTAAAAAACATATTTGTAATTTTTATTATCTGTGAATTGGCACTACCACAAAAACAGTTTAGAATTGCATGCGCAGCAAATACAATGTGAATTGAAATTGCAATTTTAACAAACGTAGCGTCTTTGCGATTTCTTTAAGTTGAACTTGCATTGCGAGAAATTGCATCAGTGTGAATCGCCCTTAACTGGTTAAATGTGCAATATGGAATACCCCAGGGATCCACTTTGGGACCTTTTCTCGTTCTATTATACAGTCAGCGAAATTTCTATAGTTCCATAGCATTTTGTAGTTCCCTTGTAAATATTTAGCAACTGTATTAGTTGGAAATTACCTAGAATTTTATTTTTGAACATAATGAAACGGCACAAATATTATTTTGTAAATACATATCACACTTCTTACATAAATAGGGGAATTACCTGTGATATAAACGTATAAATACGAGCGAAATTTGTATAATTCTACAGTGCTAGACAAACATTGTATGAAGTTAGGAATTGCCTGCTAGTGCAAAAACGCGTCGGAACACTTTAGAAAGTTTATTCATTACTGAATATATGTATATGTAATCAACTATGCTGAATATGACAAAAGTGTCAGATTTGAGCTAACGACTTTTGTTTTGGCACAAATTTATAAATAGCAGCTAGGATTCGAGATACCATCAGCTGCTATTTATATATTTTTTGGCCAAAAAAGCCACATAAACCAATTTTGACACTTTTATCGTAGTCAGCATTATCAATTACATATGCATCCAAACTTTGAACGAAATGGAACACCTTTCGAAAATTATCAAAAATCGACATTTTTTCCCATACAGAGGTACTTATACGATTTATCCATAATTTTAGCCCAACCCGGAAAAATAAAACAACGCACTGTCGATGCACGAATGCACATCTATGACCAATATATGACTAAGGTCCACACGTGGTCTACACCCTCATACGATTTGACGCACGCCTTATTTTTAGGTTATGTCATGGTCACATTTGTGATTACCTATAGAAATCACAGAGATGTACTAAAAATCAATTATTAACATAACTTTCTGGGATTTCATATAGAAGAAAGTTCTGTTTTAATCCTATTGTGGAACTTCCTATAGCAGTAATGGTCGCCCTTTTGCATACTGGGCGCTCTTAAAACTGATCAACGAAATTTTCGAATCTGTCACCTCTAAACTTCTATTTTGATAGAATTAATTTTTTGTAACTTTCTTTAGAAAAAAATATCGTCTGGTAGGCTATATTTTGACGAAGCAGTTGTCGGATATGATCGTATTTGTTCGGAGAAATTCCGGATATATACTAGCGCCATAATTCAAATTTTTAATTTTGCTAAATGTGCTGGATTTTAAAATGAATCTTATACCGCATTCTTTTATCGTATTGCCGTTGCAGTTACATAAAAAGTATTCATCATAAATTAGAAATATACAAATCAAATAATGTAACTAAAAAGGCAATGTCAAATACATAATTTCAATTGCATATACATACATTGTTGTAAACAAGTTTCTCGTTTAACTTTTTTGTTATACATTTCTTTCGAATATAGAATAAAATTATTAAAAATTCTATATGTGGTGTTAAAATAGTAGCAAAATATATTTCATTACACGAATATTCTCCATGAACTGCGTCTGTATTCTTATTACATCTTTGTAATTTTTGCTCTGTAGAATGCGTGTATTTTTTATTTAAATGCTCTCTATTGCAGATATAATAATGTCTTTGATGAGATTTTGATGACTTAGCGCCAGTTAATTTTATATATGAACATTTCATCTCTTTTTCTTTTTCATTTTTCCAACAAAAAGAATCTAAAAAAAATTAAGAACATCCTTAAAAAGAATTTCAAAACGATAGTTTTATTTGATCAATATAATTTGTATTTGTTCATATTAAAAAATTTTTCATCCTTTCGTTTGGTATTAATTAATCTCATGCTTTTTACTAGCTTGACTTATTAATTCATCATGTGATCTAAATATAACATCACATAACGGGCAGATTATTGTATTTTTACTTTTAAGTTTGTTAACATTGGGTTTTAATTTATGTATGTTTCTTAAATGTGCATAAAGATTTTTCTGTTCGGAAAATGGTTTCTTGCAATATACCCATATTTTCTTTTTAAATATTAAATATTTTGTTTTGTTTTATTCGTGCCATTCAAGTGCAATGACGCTGGATGCATATATACATAACCTCTGCACAACATTGCGACGGACATCTACGATAATATACGATCATACGCGACAGCCATCCTGCATTTACCGCTTCGTATATTTTGCGCGTCCATAAGGTAATGCCAGGTAATGCATATTCATTGTTAGCGAAATAAACACTAATATTAGAAATTCCCGAAACAGGTTGATTTTTGATTTTAATTTACTGTTTTTTCAAATTATAATCTTAATTACAGGGTGATCCACCTTCGTGTGATCACCCGTCATCACCATATGTTAAAAATAGAACACCTCATTTTTTGTTCAATTTCCAGATACAGGGTGAGAAAAATACAAAAAATTCAAGTTACTTACAAAATAATAAAGAATAAACGTAATCCCTTCTACAATAAACGTAATAATTATCTAGGGATTTTGGTATTGGGAAGTCTGCAGTATCAAACATTTTTAAAAAGGTGAAATACCATTCTTGTAAACTACAACTTATCCATGAATTAGCTGAAGACGACTTTGATCGAAGAACTGAATTTTGCAAGTATGTATATGATAAACCACAATTTCATTACTAACGTTTTGTTTTCGGACGAGGCAACTTTTTATTCGAACGGGCATGTTAACCGACAAAACACACAGGATGCAAGAATGCCATACGCAAGGGCCACAAAAATCAACGTATGGACTGGTATTGTGAGAAATACAATGATTGGTCCATATTTTTTCGACGAAAATTTAACAGCAGCAGTATATCTGGATTTCCTACAAAATAAATTAATTCCAGATCTGATTCAACCTTTTCCTGATATTCAAATACCCACTAATCTCGACCGCAGAATCTGGTTTCAACAGGATGGTGCTTCGCCACATTTCGCCATAACTGTGCGCGATTTTTTAAACACAACCTTTCCACAACGATGGATAGGAAGAAGGAGAACAGTGGAATGGTCTGTTAGATCACCTGATCTGAGCCCATTAGACTTCTTTTTATGGGGTTATTTAAAATCTAAAGTCTACATTAACAGACCTGTCAGCTAAAAGACCGAATAAGGGAAGAAATGCAGAACATAACACCTGCTATGCTACAGAATGTTAGAAAAGAATGTAATCCCCGGTTCTATCATGGTCTAGCGGTCAAGGGAGAACAATTTCAACATTTAAGTTAAATTTTCTTTTTTTGTTTATTACATTCAGTAACGTAATACCTTTCCATAATCAATTATCATAAACAATTTTTGTATTTTTTCCCACCCTGTATCAATCTGTATCACACGAAGGTGGATCATCCTGTATATAAAATTATAATTTGAAAAAACAGGAAATTAAAATCAAAAATCGACCTGTTTCAGGAATTTCTAATATTAGTGTTTATTTAGTTAATGAATTTATGCGTTACTTTATGGACGCCTGTAGATTACTAGATACAACTTAAAAACTATGCTTTGCATGCGAACGAAGTTAGGAGTTTGATCGAACAATGCCCCAACATCACCAGTTTGAGTGTAAAATGTTTTGACATATTAACAATACTTAAGAAATCTACACAATAGAGCGATTTCAATTCTTTCCCTGAAATGCGTAATTAAAAATTCTAAACGTCAATAAATAGGGGACTTCTCACCGGAAATAGTCGGAAAACATTCAAAAAGTCAAAATCACTATCACCCTCCTCATTTAACTGCAACGTTCGTTCCGCGGACGAAGAATAAAAACGCGAGAGGGTCGCACACGAGCATTAAGAATCTAGGAAAGGCGAAAAAAGGAAAAAATTGAATCGTCGGAGACGGAAAATCAGAGGGTCCCTCCGTTTGTGGAACAATGCGTGCCAATAAAAAATAGGGCGGACGTTAAATTATCGACACTCATATTATGAGGAAGAAAAGACGGAACGAGTCGATAATGAAATGCAAAAGGTGGTGGTGAAATCGCGTCTTTCTCAACAGCGGGATGAAAGGGGCGTGTAGCAGAAGTCGCCGCAGGATGTCGCTGATTAAGGCCTCCGTTACAATAATTGCATATTTGGTTCACACGGAACTGCCGGTAACTCCCAGCGCTTTCTGCGTTTCTGTAGTGTGCAAGTTTTGGGGTGCGTCGCTATTCACCGGATATATTATTAAGTCCATGTATACCCGTCTATTAAATACACACGTTGCTTTTTGTCCTATTCAATCTATTAATTCTGGGTAGGTCTGAGGTATTTAAAGGAATTTGTGAAATACGGTTGAAAATTAATCATTTAGGAGTGTTCAATGTAATAGAATTCTTCATCTTGGACTGAAACATTGCCAAAGACTGAGACAGTAGACTCTAAATACTTTCATATACAAACAACTCCATAAATTATACAACACAATTGTTACATTTCTTATAAGTACATATACGCGTCCTATACGGTTGTAATTTAAAGGCAAGTAGCGACGAGAAACGCGCTCATTATTGTAGTCTACGTGACGCCCAATTTATCATCACGAACGATAACATCTTTGTAAAGGGCCGAAGACCACATGAGGGTTAATAAACCTGACTTAAACAACAATCTAAACAGAGGAAAGAAATCCCGCCGCGACTGGAGCAAGCACGACTGCAGTTGTAACAATAAGAAGAAAGACGTTTTAAAGTTAGCCTATTAAGGGGTAGTTAAGGTAGAAGAATTTTCCCAGTCGGTTACTTGGTTGTTATGGCAATTAGTGTTTAAAATTTAAATTAGAAAAATCTTATTCATATCAAAATTTTCGTTAATACTTTGCAAATGAGATGAAAATTTTGATGAACCTAGAAGAACCTTGGGGTGGGTTCCCCAGCGACAATCGCATGAAGGTCATTCATGGGAATCGGCTCTTCCTTTTGGCACCGCTAAATTGTAAATTACCAACTCCATCAACGACTGGATACAGAACAACTCCAAGGAATGGTGGCTAAGATCGCTAAAGAGGACCAAAAAGATCTTGAAGGAACAGAGGCCTGAATTCACTAGACATGAAGATATAGACCTGGCAGAAGATGCTGTCCACAGATTTTGCAAGGCGGAAGAAGGAACCCAAGCTTTCTAATACTGGGCATATATCTATATAAAGAAATAGCTCTCAAAGGTGATAGGTCTCATAACAAGGCAAAGTTAGATGGCATCTTCTACGGCAAAGAGGATCAAAATAAATCTGAAAAGGTCAACATGAAACCACCCCAATCCTAATTTAATCTAATCAAAGTCTGGGGGG
>ML217637.1:0-32024 GCA_004785975.1 Popillia japonica
TATTTTATCAGAGACGTTAATTTCTAGTAAAACAAGTTTACGTAATCAATTAAGATCATTTTAACGTCATGATTGAGTCATTTCTCGTCGAGGTTGGTCATATAAACGTGATTTTTTCGTTTTATGTTATAGGTGACACAAAGAGACGACATAATTTGCTCTAAAATTAGCATCTGTAAGGAAACAAGGTTAATTAGACGACTGGCACAATGTTAACGTATATTTTTAGTCATTTCTCGACTACGACGTCATACAGACGTCTTATATTCATCGTAAGATTTAGATACCTCACAAAACAACATTATACGGCTGGTATTTTACCCAAAACGTTAATTTCTAGTAAAACAAGTTTAACTAATCCATTAAGAAGATTAATTAATGGATGGGTACAATTAACGTCTCTTTTTGGTCATTTTTTCGGCTTCTAACGTAAATAAAACGAAGAATTACATTATTTCCTTAAAAAAGTGTCTAGGTTTAACATCTAATCGATATATAATCAATTTAGACATAAAATAGAAACTGTATAACTTTCCACATTATCTTTAATAACTAACGAAGCAAAAAACATAAATTATATCACTTATATAATTATCACGTATTAAATTGTATAAATTAACACAGTTTCTATGAGAAAATCGAAAATTTTCAGCGTATATTTCTCTTTGTGTAATTGCTGGGATTATAACAAAACACAAATAAATAATTACTAACGTGGTACACATCCCGTTTGTGCTTTTAATAGAAATCTAATTAGAATTCACGCCTGCACCTGCTTATTGCTGTATTTCTTCTTCACTTAACTCATGTTCTAAACGTACGTGATTCTAATAAATAAATCATTATGAATTATTCTGCTATAATCGATCGAAATATCATTTTGAAATGATTACGACAGATTTGTGTGACCCTATTTTTTTAAGACTATAATAATGGTTAGAAATCATTAATACATGCAATTATATTATTGGAAAACAATATAACACAATCGGAATGAATGCAGAACGAAGCCTATTGTCCCACAGTGAGTAATACAGGATTTAAAATCATGGTTTAAAAATAAGTAGAAAGTTTTCGCTATATAGACTTTATAGGATAGCCATTGATTTAATAAGAAGTTTTTGGGTGTGCCTCGGTTTTCACTAATTTAATTTTTTTACGTGTACGTAGTAACAGCAGGTAGAACCGGCGTAGAAAACGGTATGAGAATATTTATTATCAATTAGCGTAAGTAATAGAATATGCTGCCAACATTAATTGAATAAAATTGAAAATCCTCGAGAAATTAAATTTTACACTTTCTTAGTTATGTAAATCGAAGTTTAAAAAAATATTCGACACCCACTTGATCATAACGTTTCTATTCGGAGTCGACAAAAGAAAAAAATGTTTTGACACCATGTTTTCATTTATACAACACTTTCTTTTTGTTGGCAATCATCATATATGTAGATTTACCGTGAAAGTAAAAACTAAAATGCATTAGTCAGGTTTTATATTGCTTGTGTGCGACTACGAAATACATGTCACCAAACAGTGGAAATACAACCGAGCCAACGCTTAAGAATGCGGAGATCGTTTACAGAAGGATGACCCGGATCACATCGATATGTTAATCCCTTTATTTAATATCCCCCTGTATATACCGCACTTATTCCAAGTTTAAAAAAATCTTGTACAGCATCATTATAAACACAATCTCGTTTAGTAAGTCAAACACACGTCTGTGTAGACGAAATATAGTTAAATTTTACTGCGGTAAACAACTTCTAGAGAAAGTTGGTCCTTGAAATACCCAAGTATGCCTGAACTTGACTTTGAAACCACACGCCGCATCAAAAGAACTGTTCTTTAGATTGTATTTCGAACATAAATAAGAGAGGTTACAAGCCGGAGTGTGCCTAATTATACTAAACCGTGGATATTCTTTTCGAGTAATCGCTTTGAATTATGCAATTCCTCATTCCGAATCTAATGCGTCGCTCATTCACGGAAAAACGCCGGCATTTCCGCCATTATATAATGTTTCAATTGAAATTGTTTTGAATTTAAAATTTTCGCGCCAACCTACTTTCATGCGTACAAGCTGATCCCATCAGAAGAGCATTCCAAGAGGGGAGTTTTGTGCTACAACTTTTCCCAAATTCAACCAGCGGAGCAATCAAAAATATAAGTAAAAAAAGCTACAGACCGGGCGCTCATCCAATCGAAATGGAGATCAAAATGTTGATACTGCAGCACAATAAAACTCATCAAATCGTGTTGCTATAGATGCCCAGGACACCAAGGTGTCTGAGGAAATGAAGCCGCGGATAGATTAGCAGCAATGATAGCGCTAGGAGATACCAGACGAAGAGTAATATATCCGTGAGGCCTTAAAAATATTAATACTCATGGACCTAAGCACGGATGGAAGGAGGAATTAAGGAATGTAGAGAAGGGTCCACAATATAAATCGGCTACAAGTAGATAAATCCTCAAGCTCTGGTCTTCAAAAAAGGCGGAATTATGGAAGATAATTCATAATAACTATTTGCCAATTATTTAAAATTCCATCATAACCACTTATGTGCACATCTCTACCGTCTGAAGCTTGTAGAATCGCCAAATTGCGTCTGCGCAGAGCAGGAAGAGGTCAATCACGTTTTCGTTGGGTGTGCCACTAAGGAGACCCAACCAGCAGAATTACAAATTGAGTTGAGGAAGCTTGGACAACCTCCACCTGTTAGGCAATGAAGACGTGAAAATGTTTCGACTCCTATACAAATTCCCAAATTCGAATGAAATCAGGATAAGACAGGACGAACTCGAATCCCTATCCCCAATCCTGCTGTATATTGCTTACCTTGCTTGCATCTCTCTCTATATAATGTCTATATAGGCAGTAGTTTTGCCCTTATTTGCCTATCGAACAATTTAACAAATTAGACGATCAGTGTAGCAGCTTTGTAATAGTGCTATAGCTGCAAGTAGTGCGTTAGATTCTGGCATTATTAAAAATCAAACAGTTTTAAAATGGAGTTATGGATATGTTCCAGGCGAGTTTGGTTGCTCAATCTCCAAGAGTCGTAGATGGCTGTAGTAGTAGATCAACTGAAGATCACGGTCCCAACCAGAGAAGAAGCAGAAGAACAAGGCCCAAACATACCTGAACATACTACAAAAGATTCAACATTCTTTCAATTTATTTAAGACTCCATAATAGGAGTAGCCCAAGACTTACTGCAAAATGCTTAAGGACAAATACCTAAATGTTATTAGGATCTACACTGATGGGTTGCTTTATTTTGACTCTAAACTAGTCGGTTACATACAATTTTGCTACATTTTGACGTTTTATTAATCTAATAATAGGATTAACCCTGCAATACAAAATCTGCCTACGATTAATAAACTTATTCTAACTAAAATTAATATAAACATTTATGTTTTAAGTGAATTTTATTCCTCAATCTCCAACTGCTGCAAATGGCTGAACGAATTAACGCAAGTCGGTGTGCAAGCTAACAAAAAAAAGAAGAACGGTTCAACAAACGTTAATGATAGTTCGATTCAAATCGCTCCTTTTTTTATCAATTTTTCATCGATATTATCACTATTTCGAAACATTTAATGGTGATAATACATAGTTAAGACCGTTTAGCTTCGTTTACAACCATCATTCGGCCCGAATCTGCGATTTTAGCGAAGAAATTTTCGAAATTCGATCGGAGGAGCGCAGCGCGTCATAGACAGAGGTAACGGTTAATTTTATAATATCGTTTTATAAAAATCTGTGGAAAATTTTGGATTTAGTATTGAATCGAATAAAAACAATTCGATATGACGCATTTTACTTGTAATTACTACTACTTTCTTGCAATTATTGGTTAAATTGACTTTAATTTAATATTTTTTATTTTAACAGCAAATCAGGGTGGTAGCATTGGAATGGTCGCCATCACAAATTTATAAAAGTGACGCTAGACTTTCAATAGTATTTTCTTGCGTAAATTTATGTGGAACTTGAGTAGAAATTGCAAGAAATCAGTAAAAGAGGACTGAGGAAACGTTTACTGGGGGCTGAGAAACGTATTGCAGCTTAGGTAAATATCATGCAAGCATTTCTATTCAATTCGTGCGTCTTGAAAATTTCGCGGTAGTGCAGGTTACTATAGAAGTTTATTTCGATTAATGGGGGGTTTATATTGATGAACTTAAATGCTCAAAATAGGTCGTGTTATATTTTAAAATTTATGTACTTCTAGCATCTACATGGATTATGATTTATAACAACTTATACTGGTACAATCTGTCCTTCAAGGTAACTGCACATTACCACCCTTTCCGACGTCATTTCCCTTGTCAGCGACCTCACTTTCCAATACCAATCATCAATTGGGAATCTAGACAAGGCATTACCGTCAAAGGTGCCGTTTACCACGCGATAAATCCCCTGAAATCATTTCGAAAAGGTATGTCCAAAATATAAGGACATCTGTTTTAATATTACCTTGCGTAAGGGACATTGTATCCTCGGATGCGTGTGTTCTAAAAAGGGCGTAAAGGAATGGTTAGCCCCATTCACTAGGGAGCACAATTTTTTAATATTAAGTGTCGGGTATTCTTCGCATGTATCTGGGGCGTCTCTATTTGTGCACCTAGTCGCCATAATTTGTAACTGAGGGAATTAAATTGAATTAAATCTTTCCGCGTAATGTGGTGTTTAATTCGCTTACCTTCAGATCGTCTTTCACATCATCTTTAATTGTTATTTTACTGGATATTGTGTACAGTCTCTTCACTTTTATCATTACCAAATTATCAAAGGTGACGACAGCGTTCGGATGTTGAGGACATTTCCCTTCTAAATGGTCAATTTTAATAGTTTTGGTCCTCTAAAACGATTCTTTTCGAAGGAGTTTGATTTTAATATGAATTACTTACGAATATATCTAATACAGCGTTATAAGTAACGTTGGGGAACAAAATTATGAGAATCAGCAATAAAAACATGTTAAATGTAGTTGTTTTATACAACTAATGGATTAACAGGAAAAAAATATAGCGAATATCATTTATGATTTAATAATTAAGTACTTAGTTCCTGTAGAATAATAATATGTTAGTGCATAATGAAATGGAGCCTTCTTAAATGGATATCTGTAATACCCGTATTAATTTAAGGTTATTCGACACGCTACCCTGCCAGGCAGGCAACCAGTTCTACATTAATGTCACGTCTGGCGAATAGACTACCCAAAATACGTTATAATGATGGGAAAATTAAAACCAATAATTTGTTTTATATATTTATTTAAATAAAATATAAAATACAAAATACCCCGCACATAACACACATAGATATGTACCAACAAATATAAACATTATTAATACATCAGTTACCAAGGAATACATAACAATTATCTCAAAATCGATACAAAAATATCATCTTTAACGTAAGTAGATCTACAATTTAGATCTCAAATCAGCTATCTTCCCAGCAGCAGTCCGCTGCAGATCAGTTAATTTCATGGCTAACCCCATATTTCCCTGAATTTTCACTTTACCAGAGAAAAACGCTTGCTGCGGGTTTAATTTCCCCGATATTAACTCCACAACATCCTCATCATTTATTATGAAGGTCACATCAGGTTTAGCTACAATTTACAAAAGATTAAATATAATCTAAACCAAACTTATTAAATATATACCTTTCGAATTAAATTCTATACTCCCTTTACCACTCTTAGCATCGATTACCCAAAAACCTTCAGCACCATCTGATCGTTTCACACGGAATCCATACGAACCTCTATGTTTCTCTATCAAATTCTCCTGATCCTCCTCCATAGCTTGTTTTAATATTTTCAAATATGGAGTTACTTTAAAGCCTTCGTCAGTCAAAGCAGCTGCCACCCTCCTTAAGCCCACATTCCGGTGATGTTCAGGGAAACCTAAACGATAAATCCCAATAACGACAGCTCCTCCCAATCCAATATTATGTTGTAATGCTATTTTTGCGCCTGGAACTTGGCGTTTATCAGCTTGACCTCGTAATTGCCACGTTAATTCGGCACATTGTGCTAAGCCCGTAGCTCCTAAAGGATGTCCCTTCGATATTAAACCGCCACTTGGATTAACAACATATTTTCCACCATAAGTGTTATCACCCCGATCGATAAATTCACCAGCCTTTCCAATAGGACATAATCCTAGTGCTTCGTACGTTATCAATTCGTTAGCGGAGAAGCAATCATGCAATTCAACGACTTGGACATCTGTTGGTTTAATACCAGCCTTTTTATAAGCTCTCGTTGCAGTCGATAATGTCATGTCATATCCAGCAATTTTCATGCAACTATTATCGGTGAAAGTAGTTTGAAGATCTGTACCGAGCTCTAAGGCTAAGATTTCAACAGCCTGAGCTTCTAAACCATGCGATCTGACAAAACGTTCTGAAGCTATTATAGCAGCCGCAGCACCATCACTCGTAGGACAGCATTGGAGCTTCGTTAAAGGTCCGTATATTGTTGGAGATTTCATAATTTGTTCTAAAGTGTACTCGTCACGGAATTGCGAATTTCTATTAAATTATAAAATGTGACCGTGATGTTTTTTAATTATAATTTAAACTTACGGATTATTTACTGAATGTTTATGATTTTTATAGGCGATTTTCGCAAAGTGTTCCGGCTTCGTACCATACTTCTTCATATGTTCGATGCCAGCATTACCGAAAATTTGAGGTGTGATTGGTGCTTCAGTAATACCGACCAATTCAGCCATTAATTGGACGTGCTTATCCATTGGATTTGTCCTATCTAAAAACTACAAAGAGGTAAGTTAGATCTGATTAGATCTAATTCTTTATAAATTAATAATTACTTTCGATGTTAGGCTACCGCGTTCCATTTTTTCGAAACCTACTGCTAGTACGCAATCGTTCAATCCACCTTCAATAAACTGTTTTGCCAAAATTAAAGCGGTCGATCCAGTTGAGCAATTGTTATTAACATTGTAAATCGGGAGGCCTGTCATTCCAACTTCGTAGATTGCACGTTGTCCGCAAGTTGAATCGCCTAATTAGAAGGGAGTCGATTAAGCTTCTTTAAATTTGTTTTTTATTATAAATACCGTAAACGTATCCTACAGTTGCCTGCTCGATTTCACTCATCGACACTCTAGCGTCTCGTAAAGCTTGAAGGATGGCTTCCTTCGCAAGGTCTGGGTAATCAGCATCTCGTTTCCCAGGTTTTTCAAACTAATAGAATAAATTCTGATTTAATTTAAAATATTTGCAAAATTGAGATTTATTAACCTTGGTCATACCAACTCCAACAACAAAAACGCGCACCATTTTCTTATAAAATTAAGAATTAAGTGTATATTAAATGGAAATACAGTTTGGACGAGGTGTAGGCCTCAAATGGTTGCAATTATAAAGTAGAAAGCTGGAAATAGCAACAAATCAAAATAATTAAGGACTTTGACACTGACAACTTCTCAAGATAACCGGTCCATTAAATGCAGTGGTACTCAAACAAGTTTGAATCTAACGCGATGTGTAGAAGATTTAGCAGTTAGATCACCTTTATATTAGACATGGATGTGGTTTATATGATAATTAATATGTAAATAGGCAAAATTCTCCAGTTTGAGCCGCAATTCTGAGTAAAACAATTCGTTGTTTGAGTACCGCTGTGGGAAGGCTATTGTAAAAATATACATACAAACGATGTATGTTACGTACTTGAATAATTGATGATAACGCACTTATTTAAAAAATTCGTGAATTGTATCATTGTTATGCAAAATATTGATTTGATTATTTTAACTTAAAGCAAGGTCATTATAGATTAATAAATAGATTTGTTAGAGATTGGTTCGATTAGCTTAAATAAATTGCATTTAATTGCTACAACGTCCAAGGTGTACTACTTAAAACGTAATGCAAGTTTATTACTTAGTTTTTTCTAGGTCGCCAGGAGAAATCGTAAAGGGGGAAAGGAGTAAAACAGTAAACCCTAATCGATTTCAATTGTGTTTATTTAAAAATATATTGCAAACAATGGATGGTTCCTGTTGAATTATTTTTTTTAATATTGAATATACTTCGGCAGTTGGCCAATTCATCCTCTTTTGGCACAGAAATATGCATAAAAATTGAAACGAACATTTCTATATAAAATTGACTTTTAACATTTCCATACATTCAGATCCAAACATTATTTTTACGATACACATATAAAGAGTAATACATATTTACAAAATGTACAAGAGCATTAGTGTAAAGAAAAAAACAGATTCGATAGATTTAATTATTTTAAAACAAAGAACGACAAGAAAAGTGATGTACAGAAATATTAAATTTTATTTGTAGGAAACCCTGAGAGACTAAAACGAAAATGAAATTGAATTAAAATTACACTAAAATTATACAAAGGTGAAAGAAAAGCTAATTATCATGAAGTTTGTAATATATTCTTTAAATCATCAGGTAATGAACAGATAATATCCTGCAATCTCTGACACAACTGTTCTTTCGTCGTGTTGCTAACAGGAATATCATGCTGATGACACTTATTAATTTTGTTCTTTAATTTCAACACCATATCAACGATTTCAACTTCAGGCTTCCCTTGGACCCATAGTTTCAAATTCTGCAATTTAAACGCAATCATTTAACGCATAAACTTATCAGGATTAAACTTACAGCATCCGATAAAGCTTCCAACTGTAGAGCTTGCAATTTCAATGCTAATTCTGTATACCTCATGTTAAACCACCCATTAAAATTCGGCGATTTAAAAAATCTCTTGTATAATCCAACCCAATCTCCTTTGACACCAGATGTCAATTGTGGACCCGCATTTTCTAATGTTCCAAAAAAATCATCTGGATTAAAGGGTAAAGGTGCCGGAGCAGCCTAAAGAAATCCAAATTTTAGTTACAATTCTCGAAGCATTAATTATAAATTAATACACACCTTATACGGTGATATATTCTTAAATAAAGGCATTAAACTAGCTATATACCTTTCTAAAGGTATCATAAAACTATGTGTTAACTCTAACAAGTGTCGTCTTAGTAAAGCGGATTGTACTTCGGAAGGTCTTTTCGAATGGATCCCACTAACGAGATTTTTTATTATAGTTTTATCCTTATGTAGAAACGGCTTGTATGTCGTGTAAACCCCCGGGCTCGAATCCAATAATTTAGCACTACCATTCTTCTTTAATTTATATTTATAGCTTTGACCTGCAATAAATAAATTAATTTAAAAAAAATTATTAAAAAGAATCTTATATATACCATTATCTTCTCCTAATCTAATAGTATGCGGCCAGTGATGTAACATTTTCGCGAAAAACGGATTGGTCACCCCTAAAATAACGGGGGGAGGTGGTCCTTGCCCCTTACTGGTAAATTGCTTAAATTCACTATCGTGCACTGTAAAATAAGGCCGATGATCAGCGCAGTATTTCAACGGCGATATCATCCTAGTAAGTGCGAGGACCATAGCCGAACAATACGTAGGTGATGTAGCCATTACGATTAAAGGTTCCGCAGTCAGCACTAGTTCCCACAACATATCGATATGTGACAGAACAGGTTGGAGTATTTCGAATAGGTTTAAATCCTCGACGGAGGTTTGTATTTGATTTTCGAGCGTTGTCGGAACATCATTGAGAGTTGCTAATTGTATTATTAGTGATGAAGCGTTTCCTTGGTGCGGAATGTAAGTCTGAAACGTGGCGATACATTCTGTTTTATTAATACTCTACTTATTAAAGTTACCTGAAAAACAGATCCTAGTAACGGTAAATTTAAAGTAACTCCAGGCACTGGTACAGGCCATTGGTCTATGTTATAACAAGAAGCTTCTAAACTCAAAACGTCGTTATCGAAGTATTCCGGTGCGATTAACGAAACGATTTTCGTAAATAAATTATTAAACGGAAGTCTAGATAATATAACTACACTCTGTAATGTTAAAATATTAATATAATTTGAATTTGTAGGTTGAAAGTTTGAAATTACTTTTTGGAAATATCCTCTTGGTAACGAGATGTCTTTCACTTGCCGGAAATAGACGTACCCCCAGTAATAAGCGGGATTCACCTGCAATGCAGATGGACATTTGCTGTTGTAGATCTTGTGTTCTGGTCGAAGTTCGTTTTTCGCTGGACTATTCTGCAGCCGTATTATAAAACTGGTATCGCCCATACAACCGGAATTGGAATCGGGAAACGCAAGGTAACAAATATTTGATATTTCTTGTTTACTTAATATAATATGTCTTGGATATATGCTCTATAAAATGTAAACAAATTAAACGCGGATGTTAATTTAATTTTAAGAATACAAACCTCTAGAGTTTGCCCTAATTCTAAATCGAATGTTACGATACAAATGCAATGAATCCAGTTCGAGAACCTATCCCACCTCTTGTTATCGGGGGCCGCCTCATGTTCGTGATGTATATCAGAATTATTCTTCGATTCAATTTTATCATTATTATTGTTTGACATATTGAATGTGAAGAATATGATCCATTTAACACCTTATTACATGTGAATTAGCGTTAATTGTGTTCGTGTATGCCATTCGTGTGATGCGGGAGCCTGTTTGAGCACTTCATTGTCGTATTGCGCGAAATTTCCGTTTCGAAAATCGTAATTTTATCGTGTTACATTTAGAAAAAAATAAAAATGACATTTAATCTTCAACAAAAACATAAATACAAACGCGGACTGATTACAGATGGCGTCAATTCACACAACTCTTTCGCTGTAATCTAGAATGTACAGTTGAGGAAATGTGTAGCTGGATGAAGTAGTAGGAGGTTATGAATTGTAGTGTATCACAGCTGGGAATTCGCATTGAGGGGTTGGTAGATAAAGTTGAGATACCTAGTAGGCAAATTTTGTAAAGCCTAGAGTTTGTTCCTGTGGTGGACCCCACCACACTTCCCCAACTCAAAACGATTCGCCATACGCTGGGAAGCAGGGGGTGGCCTCGTTTTTGGTTAAAAATTGAAATTTTCTTCTAAATTGGGCCAACAGTTTGCCAACCCCTCGCCCCTCTTTTCCCAACTCAAAACGATTCGCCATACGCTAGGAAAGAGGGAGTGTCCTCGATTTTGGTTAAAAATTGAAATTTTCTTCTAAATTTGTTCTAAATTGGGCCAAGAGTTTGCCAACCCCTCTCCCCTCTTTTCCCAACTCAAAGCGATTCGCCATACGCTGGGAAGCAGGGGGTGGCCTCGTTTTTGGTTAAAAATTGAAATTTTCTTCTAAATTTGTTCTAAATTGGGCCAAGAATTTGCCAACCCCTCGCCCCTCTTTTCCCAACTCAAAACGATTCGCCATACGCTAGGAAGGAGGGGGTGTCCTCGTTTTTGGTTAAAAATTGAAATTTTCGTCTAAATTTGTTCTAAATTGGGCCAACAGTTTGCCAACCCCTCGCCTCTCTTTTCCCAACTCAAAACGATTCGCCATACGCTGGGAAGCAGGGGGTGGCCTCCTTTTTGGTTAAAAATTGAAATTTTCTTCTAAATTTGTTCTAAATTGGGCCAACAGTTTGCCAGATTTTTCTGAAGACGCCATGAGTGCGTCGTTTCTCGACCTAGCTATATATAAACTCTAGGACTGGATAAGGGGGGTTCGAATTGATGCCAACGCACCTCCACCTAGAAGTCGGCCGATAAACTTTGGTGGAAACCAAGCTGTTCGTCGAGGAGAAGATGTGCCGAAAGTCTGAACTACTAGTTTCTTTTTGTTTGTACTGTTGGCGAAGCTAAGACAAGAGGGGCATTTTTCTGTGCTGTCCAGGTTCATTTTTCCACGACTGTACATCAAATACCACCGCTTTTTTTTAATGAAATCACAATTACATCAAATACCGTTCATTTCTAAATTAAACGCAGATTTCTATTATAATTCTTTATCGATTCAGATAGAGATTAACTCTTACAAGGATAACTGTAATAAATGCATAAAACCCGGTTTAATTACACATAGTTTATTACGCCATAATACAAAAATATAATAGTATAAAATAAAAATATGATTTATTGTCAATTTAATAGAATTAACAAAGTATAGAATGTATTTTTTAAATATTGAAAACAATATAATCACCATATTAACATCGAATGTTACACCATTAACGAATTTATACATCATTTATATTGCACATTAAATCTCATAGCGCCCTGACAAGCTGCGGGCAATTAGGTATCTGGCAAACCACATCCTTGACATACTTCTGCCTAGTTCTCGATTCGAAATAATCAAATAGTATTGGTTGACGACAAAATTCGCATTCCTGCAAAGAAAAACAAAGTAATACAATTATCTCTCAGATTTAAAAGCAAGGCAATCGTACATTTTTACACTGCAATCCGTTCAGGGGTAATTTCATATCGTGCCATATATCGAGCAAGTCGTGCACCAACAAATCCATCAATTCTTTCGTGTGATATGGCGTCGGAGCTAATCGCAACTTCTCCTGCCCTCTCGCAACCGTAGGGTAATTTATAGCTTGAACATAATGCCCTCTCTCCTTCAACAACCTATCAGAAACCGTAGAACATTGCAAAGGATTCCCAATTTTGACGGGGATTATGTGACTCGGCGTGTGTTCCACGGGAAATCCGAATCTCAATAAAGTATTCCGCAAATATTTAACATTCTCTTGATGGCGTTTTCGCAGTGCCACCCCCTCAGGGGACGCTAATATTTCCACAGCCCGCAAAGATCCCGCTAGAACTGTAGGTGGTAGTGATGTTGTAAAAATAAATCCGGCGGCATAAGATCTAATCATATCCACTAGAGTCCCACTCGCAGCTATGTACCCTCCAACGTTTCCGAAAGCCTTCCCTAAAGTCCCCGAAATTATATCCATCTTATGGAGTTGACCGTCGCGTTCTCCGATCCCAGCGCCATGATTCCCGTAAAGACCCACAGCGTGGACCTCATCCACGAATGTTAGAGCGCCGTAAGCGTGAGCGATATCACACAATTCCTCCAGAGGGCACACAGCCCCGCTCATCGAGTGAACCGTTTCAAATGCAACAATCTTTGGAATGTCCCTATCCACCTTTTGCAACATCTCCTCTAGATGTTGCGGATCATTGTGCCGGAAGATGTGCTTGGGTACCCGACTGTTTCGGATACCTTGTATCATCGAGGCGTGGTTACCTTCATCGGAGAAAATGTGACAACCTGGCAGCGCTTTAGCTAAAGTGAATAGTGTGGAATCATTAGCGACGTAGCAGGAGGAGAAGAGTAAAGCTCCCTCTTTCTGGTGCAATTCCGCGAGCCTCTTCTCCAGTTTTTCGTGGTAAACGGAATTTCCCGAAATATTCCGCGTACCACCTGCGCCTGCACCATATTTATCTAAAGCTTCTCTGAAATAATTACGAAGGAATTACAAATTAGATGATTATATCAAGGATGTAAAGGATTAATTTACCTAACGGAATTTTTTACTTCGGGATGACAGGACATCCCCAGATAATCATTCGAACACCATACGACGATGGGTTTCTCCCCCCAGGAATACTCGAGGGCATTCGGGAATTGCCCCGGACCAGCCAGGCGGTTGACTTTCTTAAAAATCCTGTACGAGTGATCCTTTTTCTTCTTAATGATTTGTTGCTGGAAGAATTGCTCGTAGGGGAAAGCATCCTTGGTCGATTCCTGATTTGTGCTCTCGTTCAACTCGATTACGTCCTGTTTATCGACTTCCTTAACAACGTTGTTGACAGCCGAAAGGAACGGGCAAGCATTCGTTGGAGATTGCTGCTCGACTATGTAAAATATGTTTGTATAAGTAATTGGCGCAATTAGAGTTTAATTTAATTTACCTTTTGTGTGGGGTTTAGACTCGGTTTCTAAAGTATGCAAGGCCTTCGACATAACAGGGCACTGATTACCGTACATTTTCAACAGGGCTGGCCCATAATTTCTAACATATGTTGACGTTAACCTCGTTAAGAAAGGACACGGCATTTTGTTCGCTGCAATTTGCTTCCAATAACCTTCGAAATATTACAATATGATTTGCCAAATTACATAATATATTGCATAAACATTTGGAGATAATTGCATTAATAAAAAACTTACTAGAGTAAGATTTTCCGAACAAGTATTTACTGCAGGTGGTTAAATTGTGGAATGCAGCCTATAATTAAAAAAAAGAAAAGGAAATAGATTAAAATTACACGGTATTATGCGTGCGAGGAGGCAGTGAAACAACTAATTCGTTCCTGAAATGTCAGGCAAAGTTATAAGAACGAGACAATTATCAGGGAGATGTGGTGGGGGAAATGTGACTTACGGGGAAGAGGGAATATTCTAGGTTTTTTCATTTAAATTAATTATGTTTTAAATAACTTCTTTAATACAGTGAGTAATTTATTTAAAAATAATTAAATAACATAAATTTGCCCCCCTTTAATTTTAAATTAATTAAAAAATTATTTAAATTTAATTTAAATACAAATATATATTTTAGTTATTACATAAATTAATTTTATTTTTTTTTTATTAAAAAAATATAAGACTTACCGCAGTTAACATCTTTTTTCTTATGCGGTGATATCCTGTACCCCACTAAGCTACAACTTTCAATATTACAACTAATTTAGACCTGTTTTATGTTCGCCGATTTTACTTTCTATTTAATACCGTTGAGCGGACAAAAATACGCTCAGTCATACAAAAAAACGAACTGAAATGATGATACGAATGATAAAATTTACGTGCGGGTCATTCTCGTTGCCTCACATTGTATAATTTTCCCATTGTAATAAATTTTTAATAAGGCATAATGCGGCCGTAACTAATTATATTCCAATACACATATTTTTCTGTCGATTGTCTTGTAAATTTTGGGCAGGACTGTATTGGCGAAAATTTAATGCGAATTAATAGGAACCCCCCTTTTAAAATTATTTCAACAATTTGAGAGAATCATTTTTAATCAGGCCCTGCTCTCTAATTTACATTTTGTTTTATACAAACGTTTGCGTTTGAATTTAAAACTACCTTCGAAATGTATTCTATTTATGCGCATTAGTTATGCATTCAAATCCAAAATAAACATCTATACAGGTGATTCTAGAATTTTATTTTCTCAAAAAAATGGTAGAACCACCTATCACCATTAATTAAACATGTATGTACTTCATTATAAAAGATAAAACTTTCGATAATGAATCTTATCAACATATTTACTCATCCTGTATTGATTCGTCTCTAGGATTTATGCAATTTAAAAATACAATTTTGAAACGGAATGATGACAGGCAAATTAATAATTATTCGATAATAAAACTATGACTTGCATTTATCGCAACTTCTAAACTTTATAATTCTGATACCGCAATTCAACATAAACAGGTCTAACACTGTAAACACACCGCCCAAAAAACCACTACGTTATGATTATCTTGCCGCATATTCGAAAAATAAGTATTGTCATCAAACATTGCATGTTTTCAATTATCGAATTGAATCGAATAGACTGTGTTTAAGATGGGTATTGTTTCTTTAGGTCTCATGTTAGGATCGATTAACTAATTAGATATAACTCAAGGCGGGGAGTCACGCGAATGTTGCTGAATTGAAATTGTAGCAATTATTTATCAGGAGACAATCCATATTTCAAAGGTGGAATGTCAATATTATGCGATAGGACGCCTCAAACGCCTTCATAATTCTTCAACCACTTATATCTTCGTATCGATGTGATATACACATACAATTCAAGCTTCAAAACGGTTACACCGACCTATACAAAGAATAAATAATGTTTTAGACGTTATACTTACTTATATACAGCGATATTTCGGTTATTGACGTCATATTGACGTTTAACAAAGGATATTCGCAAACGAACGTTTTCATCTCGTCGTAAGTTGGTTATTTGACGTCTGCAAGTAATAAATAGGTTAAATTTGCACCAATACTACACCGGAACTGGTTGGGTGTCTAAAATTTTATGATTTTATAAAAGAAAAAATGTTGAAGTAATTCTATATACTTACAGCCAGAATGCATACGAATATTTTACGTCAAAACTGGCATTAAATTCCAATTAAATTAAATTAAAACGGTTCTATCACGTCATTAGTTGGTCATCTGACCTCTACTGACGTCAAGCATTACAATTCAACACTCAAAATGGATACGGATCTATCAGAAGTGCAAGAAGAAATAGATAGAGTTAATTGACAATCTCATGATGCAAAACAAGATCTTGTCACGAGCAATGACGCCGACAAAAAAAAACGAAGAAAACGCATTAAAAGAAGATTTTAATTAAAACCGTGAATGGAAGATTCAGAACAAGAAAAAACTAAGAAATATTGGGCAAATTAAGCGAAGAGGACATCGTGAAATTAATCAAAGCTCGTTTCTATAGTCTGTTTACCATAACAGACAAGGGTCGTCATAACCAGTAAAAGCAGTAATAGCTACCTATACAATATGAAGTATCCAAAAATAACTGTTCTTACTATAGTAGATATGGGAATTTTGTCTGTCCTGTACGATGTTGCCATTTCGAATTTTTGCTGCTGTCAACCATCTGTCATTTGGTAACCGTGCGTTTAATACATAACCTATTAGAGAAAAGATTTGCCAGTAATGCGTACAATCATTATGACGAGTATTAATGACGTGCCTCGCTTGTTATCGTAAACAGACTATAGCCTAGGAAGATATTTGAAGAATGGGGGCTGAATCAGCCTGTAAAAGAGCAAATGAGCCGTGCAACTCCGCATGGAGTGTTAATCCATACCCATATATACCTATAAGAACAATAAATAATGTAATAGACGTTATAATTCCTCATATAGGGCGCTATATCGGAAATTGACGTCATATTGACGTTTCGCGAAGGATATTCGAAAATACACACTTGTATCTCGTCGTAAGTTGGTACTTTGACGTCTGCGACTAATGAATAGCTTAAATTTATATCAATATTACACCGGTGCTGTTTGGATCTTCGAGATTTTATGATGAAATGTCGTCATTAATTGGTCATTTGAGCTCTACTGACGCCAAACAACCGCCTATCTAGGTAAAACACAACTTTTGAGACGATCCTCGTATAATTACAAAAATAGAACACAACCAGAATTATAACCGGATATATTTGTATCAAGAAATACATACATTGCATACATTTTACTTAAAAAATAAACATGTACAAAATATAACCAACTTAAGTGGTAAACTAAAGGTAATACAACCAGTAAATTGGTCAAGAACAAGATACGTACAAGTAAAACATACAATATTCGTTTAAAAAGTAAATTTTCTTCAAAATATTCGTGAAATTCTTTGGAGTATAAAGTTTAATATTCTGTATTCTTCAATTTTTTTGTAATATATAACATGCTGGACGGATTCTTTGCTTATTTAGGTATTTAATTTCTTCGAGAATATTTTCACCGATATACAAGGAATGTTAAAAAAGTCATACGACCATGGCACTTTTGATTCTATCTTGATTGTTTCTAACATTTCTTATATATTTATCTATATAAAGTGTATTTAACCAGCATACCTATACGTATGTATATAATCTAAGTAATGTGCGGATTATAATCTTAACTTTTTTTTTGTTGTTGGTAACAATCTATAAAAAAGACTTCTCACAGCCAACTTTTAATTTTAATATCCCCCATTCTTTAACGTACAGTGCATATTAGTCAAAAATGTTCTATTGAAATAACTAATATATATCATCTGTTTACTTTTAATATATTGTGCATTATTGCTTCGTTAAGCTTGTAATTAGTTATGCTCTTGTGCTTCATGTTTAAAAATGTTCCCTCCAATTTTTCTGCTGACCCAGAATTTATCCAACCCATCCTCGTTTCTAACATATTCCGAATGCCCTTCTCTCTTAACTTATAAAAATAAATATAATATAACTAAACATCGACAAAATTAATAATTTACAATGAACATTTACTTAAATAACAAACAATGAAAGAACGAAAAATAACCACAAAAGATTCACGAATCTAATAAAACGTAAAAAAAAATCGAAGCATTCTCTGTCTCCTAATCCAACCATGATGATCAAATTTATCAAAAACTTTTTCACCTCAATTTTCACCCCTCTACAATCCTTAAGATAGTTCACCAATTGGAGCATTCTCTAACCAAAGCTGGTGTAAAAAGTGGTACAAGTTATCACTTACAGCAACCTAAAAACATAATTCGACTTAAAATTTTTATTTCCCCTCCTTATTCGAAATTACTTTAAACGGTGTAGGATTCAAATTCCTCTTAATATCCGGCCGTAACGTCCTCAAAGAAGCTCGCACTTTTTCTCTAATCTTATTTAGATTCGGCAGCGTCTGAACGATCTCGCCATTCTTCCAATACAGCTTGTGCAACTTCTCGACCCTCGACGGAATGACATAAGCCCTCTTGGATTCCTCAAACGGATGTCTGCACAAGACCTTTTTGTTAATTTCCGGAGCTTCCTCGACAGATCGTTGCAACAGATCGATGAGAGCATCGCCGCTCTCGCTATACAGCCTATAGGCATCTTTGCAGCCGGGCATCGTAACCTTACCCACATCTTGGCTGAGTTTCATCCTAGGTTGCCCGTTCAATTCGACCATTTTGTACACGCAACCCAGAGCGGGTTGTCGCTGGCACGTCACTAAATGGGTGCCGATTCCGAAGCAGTTTATCTTGTGGCCTTGATCGTTCAAACTCAATATGGTTTCCTCGTTGATGTCATTCGAGGCCATTATCATCAAGTCGGCGAACCAAGGCACGCTGTAAGTCCTGCTGATCTCCACGAAATACATTCTAGCTATGTTTGAGAGATAGGCCAAATCTCCGCTATCGATTCTAATCCCGATTGCGCGGTATCCTAGATCGTTGAGAGCTAGAGCAACTGCACAAAAATTTAGTAAGCCACTCCTAAAAAAAATGTAAACGTTAGGTATCGGATAGTGTGGGGTTGTTGATATACCGGAAGCATAAAAAGCATATGTATATGAATCGGCGAAAGAAGCCCTGAATATATCCGTTGGATAAGCCTAAAATATTTCGATTATCTCAATTTTCATATTTTAGACTGTTTGTATTTCCATACAACATGCTTTTATTGAATTATTTAAAGAATGAAAATGAGAGCAACCCTTGTGACCGACTCTACAAATGTGCAAGGTGATCGTGCGAGATTGTACATACCCCGCATAGTCAGCCCAGGTATTTCTGCTGACTAAAAAAAAATTAAACACACATGGAAACCAGTACATTTTAGGCGGTGGGAAGCTTCATCTGGTCGAGATGAACCGATTTCCCAACACCTGGCCTTCAAAATTTGCCCCTCTCATGAAAATGAAGAAATACTGATTTCCGATTTTCATTTCGATCATTTTCACTAATTAGCTTTAGTTGGTGGCATGCACTAAATTGACCACCGTCATGCAGAATTACCTGTACTCGTTATGCGTAAGGGTGTTGGGTAGAGTGACAGGCCACAGGGTGACCGCGTGGGGCATGCGACACTGATACCTCTTAACATCATACGTATCGACTAGAGCCATGAACCCATCCGGGAATGCGATCGCAAACGATATCAAAGCGGCTAATTCTCCATCGTTAGCTTCGTTACTGACGACTCGGAACATGTTAACCAGCTTCGCCCTCCAATTTAAGGATAATTCGAGGAGATTTTTCGGGTCGCCGCCGTTTTTCGGCTGCAACATTTCTAAGTGGAGATCGCTCAGGTTGGTGAAGGAGGTGATGTAGGCGTGAGCGTGGGTACCTTTCACCGGGATGTTGAATAGTTTCCCGGCTAATACGTTGCTGGTGCCGTCGAATCCGCCTGAAATAAATATAAAAAAAAATCAATAACCGATAAACATTTCTCGTAAAAAAAATTGGGTGGAATTATTTTTTATGGGTAGTAGATATAATCGTCGGTGATTTAATCACAACACTACAGTAAATTACTTGGTACCAGTTGGTGTGAACTTTAATATAATCAATACACCTGTATTGCAGATTTCAACTGTGAATTGTAACAAGATTTCTGACAGGTAGATGTTATTTGATGGTCGGTTAAGTGAATGAACATGGTGGTACCAGCCGGTGGAAAGGGTGGTTTCCCGCTCCGACCTTGAGCCTTAACAAAATCGTAATTGACTTTCGTGTATGCATAATACGATTAAATATTTCTAGAATGATCGTAAGAAGAATTATTTTACGCATCAAGTGACCTTGGCATATCGCGAGTATCAATATTTATCAAATAGAATGTGGTACACATGTAGATTTTAATTCTTACCGATATACGAGTATTTCGAAGCGGATAATCCTCCATCGGGTCCTTGCGCCCTGCGTAATCCGAATTCCAGCAGCATTAAATCGCCTGCTGCCATTCTGTACCTCGCAGCATTGGTGGCCATCAAGCTTTAAAGGAATAAATTTAGTTTAGATTGGAATTAATTTTTTTAATTAAACGGGATTACCTCGCGTAATTCACCAGCGTTAAGAGGGTCGTTTCCAGTAATTGTGCCATTATTAAAGGTCCCTCGATTCTTAAAAGTGGAACCCTGAAGAGGAATTAAATTTAATTTTTTTTAAATTTATCAAATCGCAATAATTAAACCAACCTGGGGAAAGCAACTGAGCCCTCCTCTAAAGCGTATAGAGTTACATCTTTAGCGGTTAATTTGCTTAAGAAAATATAAAATTCCTCCTCTATCGTTGCCGGTAAAGTTTGCCTAAGGTATTCTATATCTGTGTGTGTAATTTTTAAACAAACACAAGTTATTATATTATAAAAAAAATTAAGATAACATTTTTTAAGGGGATTAACTCGGTCTAAGTGTAATCATTACATCCTTCCATATTAGTACATACAATTAAGCATTAAATTTAATACGATTACGTAAAACGGTATCATCGCCGAAAACATCAAACTCACCGCTATAGGAATAGTGGAACTTCTTCAAAAACTTTAAACATTCCTCCAGCCCGGCGAAAATCGTAAATTCCCCCTGGAAAGGATTCTTCCGGAAGAATAAATCAAAAACGGCGTAGTCCTTCGTTTTCCCCGACTTCCAATAAGCGTAGGCCATTGTAATCTGATATAAATCTAAAAAAATATATAAAATTCTAATTATTAGTGCGGAAAAATTTTAAAAATTCTCGTACTGCCAACATAATTAAAAAAAAAATTGTAAGGGAAAATTTAATAACCCAAGCGCAGTTACACATTAATTCCAGCCAATAGTAATCATTCCCACGTGTTTTATAAATTTACAAAATCGCATCAACCAGAATTTTTTTATTAAATTATCAAAATTATTCCGCAACATAACCTCAACTACATACGACGCTTAGAATCGGAGAATGATAGCGTAGATTCCGATTCAAAAAAAATTAAATATTAAAAAATATAAATTTTAAAATTACCAGTGAGTAAAGGCTGTATAATGCCATTTTGACCCAATTTTTTGCCCTCTGGTGTGCAGTTCGTGCCGTTGTCTGTCATTATTTTACACTTTCGCACTAATTTTTTTTAATAATAATAATAAAGTAATATTATTTCGAAAACTACGTTAGATCGACAGCCACCAGCATTTCCATCTGTTGTCGGCCAATGCGTGTACTATACTGGTGATTCCTTTGAATAAAAGTATATTGATCTAACAGGGTCATTCAGAAGGTTAACCAATGATGTAATGAAAAACGTAGATCGACAAAACTCTGCAGGAACAGCGTAATTTTCATCGGATAACATTAATTTTGCGTTAATAATATTTACGCGGCTATAATACAATCGGCGTTATCAGTATTGGCGTCGTAAAGATATGAAAATATACTTTATCACCGCATTATACACGGTGTGACTCCACGAATCGCTAAAACCAACGAAATTAAATCAATTTTACTAAATATCCCCTTAATTACTGCTATAAATTTTGAATCGATTAATCGCCGATCTATTCAGTTTTATAACTCTATGTGAGGCGACCGGTTAACTCGGGGAATCACTCGAAAATTGCAGGCGTAGCATGTTTACGTTGGTATAATCGGATGTTTTTAATACTTATCAGATGCAAACGTGCCGATAATACAATCAAGTAGGTATTATAGGCTTACTGGTAATGCATAAATTATATAAAGCTGTTGCGAAATTAATTTGTTTTATATCATTTTATTTAATTTACTAACCTTCTCACCGCCCCCTTCCCTTTTTTTTTAGACATTTTCGTAAGTGGCCCACCCCTCGCTCCCTCCTTTATTGGTGAAATTTTCTTAGAATCCCATCCAAAATTCTTAAATTAAATGCGGAGCGAATAAGGAGAGGGGAGGGGCGGAGAGCTGGATTATTTTCTCGTAATTATTAAAATTTTTAAAATAATAATTGTTTTAGAATAATAAAAATTCATCAAAAAATGGATTAAATAGAGGACGAACGGGGAGGGGGGGCTGGATTAACCTTCTCCCCTCCCTCCGAAAATTGCGTTAAGCATTCCATCCACCACCACCCCTACGATTGGTGAAATTTTGTTATAATAAACATCCATTAAAATTAAATGGGATTAATTGCGGAACGAAGGAGGGGGCTATACTATTTCTTTGAATAATAAACGTTTAGGTACAATAACACCCACTTCAAAAATTAGTGCGTTTTTTTTCTCAATTTTTCCTAGCCTTCCGCCCCCCAAAGCTGACATAAAACTGAAATTCTGATATAAGAAACACCAGGCAAAAATTTGATTAAATCAAAAAAAGGATGGGGGAGTTGTGAGAGGGATTGGATTATTAATTTTGAATTACTAAAATTTAGAATTTCTAAAAAAACATTCCCATTTCAGTAACAATTTTTTCATATTTTACAAAATTCTAATACATAGTAGGAATGAGAGGAGGCACAGAAGGGGGACGACTCAAAAATAGCTTTTTCGCCAATAATTATCTTTTTATTATCTTATACAATGCTCGAAGACTGGAAGAGGGCGATTGAAAACAACCGCGGTTGAGGGGACGGTTTTCCCACATTTTTTACATTTTTTTAAATAATTCTGTAAAATTCTAATAATAGAAATGAGAGCGGTCGCTGGGGTTGGTGAAGGGCCGATCCAAAAATTGCAAAAAATACGTGGAACACTTTTTAATATTTAAAATTATAATACATAATCGGAATGAAAGGATGCACAGCAGGGGGCGACTCAAAAATACTTTTTTCGCCAATAATTTTTTTTTTATTATCTTATACAATGCTCGAAGAGTGGAAGGGGGCGACTGAAAACAACCGTGAATGAGGGGACGGTATTTCCCACATTTTTTTAAATAATTTTGTAAAATTCTAATCATAGAAATGAGAGCGGTCGCTGGGGTTGGTGAGGAGCCGATCCAAAAATTGCAAAAAATACGTGGAACATTTTTTAATATTCAAAATCAATTTTAAATAAAATCGGGTTTAAACGGCGGGGGGGCGGGACTTCCAGAGCAATTTTTTCACGAAAAAAGTTGTCCCCTAACATGGGCGCTGTAATAACAAGGGGGCGACTGAAAACAACCGCGGATGAGGGGACGGTATTTCCCACATTTTTAACATTTTTTTTAATAATTTTGTAAAATTCTAATAATAGAAATGAGAGCGGTCGCGGGGGTTGGTCCAAAAATTGCAAAAAATACGTGGACCATTTTTTAATATTTAAAATTAATTTTAAATAAAATCGGGTTTAAAGGGCGGTGGGGGCGAGGGGTAGGTGCTTCTAAAGAAAATTTTTTCACGAAAAAATTTGTCCCCCTAACATGGGCGCTGTAATAACACCAGATCTAAATGGACATTTTTTAATATCTTAATACTTATAATCATACATTGTTCTAATACAGACTTAGTTTAATGCTAATAATACTGACGCCTTTATTACAACAATTAAAAAAATAACTGACTAGAGTCTATATAATCGAGTATATCAGTTCATTTGTATCATATCATCAATATTACCTAATATATATATTTATAATACATAATATGGAATTAAAAAATATATATAAAAAAAATAAATTATTGCTACTCAAAATAATACATTGAATTTGTCTTTTAGAGGTAAATACATCTATACACAGAACTAACATTTTTTTCCAGTAAATTACTAATTTTTTTGGTTTACGGAAACCTATCATCCTTAACATAATTTTTTTTTGTGAGTTTAAATTGAGGATTTATAAAAACAATTATAACAAATAGAAAATCGTATACAAAATAGATCACAGATATTTTTTTTCATTTGAAAAACTGAGAAAATGCTTGTGTATATATTTATATATCACGGACGTTTTGGGAGAACCTTGTATAGCGTTTTGTTTGATTCGAGTTGAAATATTTATATAATACTGATTGTTTAATTAATTTTACATATTTTTTCGTGTCCGTAATATATTAGTGCGTTCAGAAAAAAAAATTCTAAAAATATGGAGCCCCCGATTTTAGTACTAATTTTACATATATCATTTCAGCTAATTTTAATTTTTTTTTTTGATAATGCTAATTTTAAGATATGGATTCTTTACTAAGTCATAGTACATTTGCTTATTTACTTTTCGAGTTTTTCACATTTAATATAAGCCTAACACAACTAAATAAAAATATCGGAATATTTTGAAGAGTATTGTCATAACACTATAGACCACGTGTATCTCAACATAATACCGTAACATATATGGAAGAAAAATCCCGAAAAAACAAAAAATCCAATCAAAATTAATTATCGCATTATATTAGCCGCCCGTTCCCTATCCCGCTCGACTTCGAGCGGATGCATCCTTTTCCTGTGCGAGAAACAGTTCCCCGAGCTGGCGAAAGCCTTCGGACAATACGGGCACTGATATGGTCTTGCTCCGGTATGTTGATTAATATGGAACTGGAAATAGAACATATTCGCACATACAGGGGTGGCATTATTTTTTGAACTAACTGTACAAACCTTCAGATCTTGATTTCTTTTAAACGTTTTATCGCATAACGGGCATTTATGGGGTCTTAAATCGCTGTGGGTTATAGAATGTGCTCTTAACGTACTATTTGTTGGGTACACCCTCCCGCAAACGTTGCAGGGGAATTGTATCCCTTCGTGGTACTCTTTATGCCTGTGCAGGTTGCATTGAGTTTTGAAGCTGTAAATGGAATTTATGAGAATCGAAGCCTAATTTATTATTGCTTAAACTCACATTCTTCCACAGATATCGCAGGCGTATTTTCCTTTGGGTCTATGCGTTTCTAGATGGACTTTTAAATTGCCCTTCGTGGATATGACCTTACCGCAAATCGGGCAGTTGAATTTGAGATCGTTGCCGTTTTCGGGATGTTCCGATTCGCCGATTTCCTCTTTTATGTGCTGGTTTTGACTTTCGGCGTTCGAGTTATCGTAATTCGTCAATAATATCCGTTTAGATCTGAAATTGTGGGCTGACATGTGCTCTTGCAGCGATAGATCGGAGGCGAAACGTTTCGGGCAAGCCAAACAGGGATAGTAGGATTTCTCGTCGATATCATTGGCTATAGTCGGTTTGTCGTCTACGCTATCGCTGTTATCGGAAGAATAGCCGTTCTCGTCGTCGTCGTCATCGTCCAAAACGGAATATTGGAGGACGATCATGGGATCAACCCTGATCTCCATTTCGGTTACCTCTAAATCCTGCGATTTATTTTCTTTAACACCCTGCGTAGTATCATTGAATTATATCTTGATTATTTTTTAAAAAGACTTACTTTAGTTAAATAACTGTGGAGTAATCCCTTATTCTCGCATTTCCCACTCGTGTTGTTATTAGTCGCGTTAACTACCAATTTGTTTAATTTGTCTTGGATTTTAATAGCCATCATCGCGAATTTGTGTATGCCATCTAATTTCCTGCAGCAGCTCTCGCAAATTATTTTAGGGAGTTTATCATCCGCAGAAATCTGTTTAAAATAAATATAATGCGTGTAAAATATTTACGGAACAGGTAGAATAAATAATTTAACTCACGGTGATATAGAGATATTTCCTAATCTTCGCTTGCAAATACATCCTCCTTCCATCCTCTTCGAACACATTAATCCCGTTCTCGTATTCGGACGAACATATCCTACACAAATCTTGCTGTGTAGTATTTATATTTACTTCCATTTTAATCATAAAACGATTTAAATCACTAATCACACCGATTTTAAAGGGTTAAATCGCGTTGTTCGCTGGCGAAATGAAGACATAACACGCCTCATTTATCATTTCACGAACCCCAATTAAAAATAACACCCTACGTCTTAGATTTGCAATCATTTTCTGAACTGGCTGTGGGCTCTTGTACACACATAAAACCTGCTATGCGCTTAATATCGTCGCGCATATACTGAATAGTAGGTACAATTTATACAATTTCTATTGCCTGGCTTTTTTAAAAACCTAATTCATGCGTCCCAGAAGATTGTCCCGGAAAAAACGATTGTCTTACGCCGATACGGGGGTTGAAATTCGACAGTGACGGTCGCCGCGTGTGAACTGGGGACCCCTCTACGACGTGCCCTACACTTCCGCCGCGAATTTCCCATATTAAACGCAGGATTTATTAAATTCTGATTGATGAATGTCAAAATACACGTGTACAATGTTCCCGCCATATACATATAACAGGCCGTAAACAGAGACAACTAAAATCAATACGGTCTGCTTACTCTATCTATACCCTCGTGTAACCTTTAATAGGGGAGAGAAAATGCAATTCCTTTTTTTTTAATCGCGATTTTATTTCGATTCTAATGAGTCCGCCTTTAAAATTAATTTTGTCGTTAGATCTAAATAGAATTAGGAGAGGAATTAAAAATTTCCCGGGAATTATAATAAATTTTTAATAATATCTAATTATATTTTATAGGGGTGTTGATTACTGCACCCCCCTCCAATTTAGCTCGCTACACTCTAACTAATCAATAAAAATACACAACATCTTTAAGGGATGATTGGGCGATGTAGTTTTATCGAATAAATGCGCTCAAATTGTCGGGGTTCGAATTGCGGGGGTTCCGCTGTAATTAACAATAACACACCAAGATATGAGTATACGTATTTAATTAATGCAATATTCAAAATCTATCACAAAAAATATATAATAATAATATATATAAAACAGATATTCAATAACGAATAAATAAAAAAAAATAAATATTTGGCCTTATTGAGCTATCCGGAATGAGTGCGAGTTATCCTTAATTCTCCATAGGAATTACAGAAGTTTGAATCAGATCAGAACAAGATTTCGCTTTGGTTGACCTAAAACAAAACCGCCGCATACAGTCGGGCGCAAAAATTAACGCACAAATTCGACTTACGCTTGTTTACTATTGACTCTCCTGCAAATATGTAAGGCGATCGGCCCGCTTTTAACGCTCTTGAACAATTTGACAGCTTCGGCGTGCGAGATGTCGTGGCAAACGTGCCCGTTAACAGCTAATATTTCATCACCTATTAATTAGATTAAAAAAAAATAATTAAACCCCCCCTTCGTATGTATGTACAGTAAAACCACTCTACAACGCTCTTATACGTTTCAGGGAAAATGGACGTTATAACCGAGAAAGCGTTATAACCGGGAGATCACAAGTACTGTCAAAACTGAAAGAATATTGATTAGGAGGAGATCTACTTCTGGAGTGCAGGAGAAAAAGGTATTCTTTCCCTTCATCGCCCGTCCCCCACCATTTCCACTCCAACCCCCGCCCTCTCCCGTTTTCCCTCTCTTTCGTAGCGTTCTGGTTGCCAATTAGGGCTTCAAACTTCATTAGTTAAAAGATCATTGTCGAACTCATCAAACCCTTCCGACTCAGCCAATCTTTTGCTTGATAAAAATTGTCGCCAACCTTCATCTATGTTCGTATCGCACCAAAGAAAGTGTCAACAAGTGAAAATAAAACAATTAAAAAAGATTTACAGTTTGGCAAAGTTCAACTGAAACAGCGCAGTAACGCAAGTGGGCTGGGTCACGCGGGGGTCAATTCGGGTAATTGGGCACGTTCGATGCTGTGGGCGTGGCGAATAATAGTATATAGTGGCACGAGCCCCACACACACGTATAGTAATAGTGCCGGTCAAAATGTCTGGAACATCGTGTCAACCGCGCCAACCAAGGTACTACATATAAATAAAATACTGGCGCTTTGCTTTTGGCTGGTAGTATAACGAGGTCATCGAGTTCGCTCCGCCTTCGTGCGCCGTGATGACTCACTGTTTCAGTTGAACTTTGCCAAGCTGTACCTCTTCCCCTTCTTGCTCGCCTGTCAACTTTCCAACACCGTTGTTTCAGAACTATTATGATTCCCTGGTCAAAGTGATTGAAACGCATTCGTGGGGTTGGGCGGCAGGAGAGCCAACTTACTGCTTTTTAGATTTACATCTTTTGGTGGCAGCCATTCCACAAATTGATCACCAGCCGTTTGTGACGAATAGGAGTGTTTTCACATTTTAAAAATAAACCAAAGATTTATCCGGCATCAGTTTGAAAAACAACCCAAATCTATTCGCGTTATAAACTTCTGAGGGATCGTACCCAGCGGTGAGCGTAGGAATTTGTTTTTCCATCCATAAGCGTCTGTTCTTAAATCTATCCAACCACCCTGTTGAAGCGGTGAAATCGGTAATTCGCAGGGAGTTTGGAAAATTGGGCCACTTACAAGGTTGTTAGAGCTCTTGGCTTGAATAAACGAAATTTTTAGGATGGTGTCTAACTCGGAAAGTTGATGCGCTGATGTTTTTCGAATATGTTCAATAGGAGCGTTATAACGAATAAAATCGTTATAGACGGAAGCGTTATAAGGAGTGTATATACTTACATACAATAAACTTACCCGCTCTGAGTCTGCCATCCTCAGCTGCCTGGCCGTTGATTAGGATTGTTTTTATGAAAATCCCCAAAGCTCCTTTCGGGGAATCCCTGCCACCGACGATGCTGAATCCCAAGGATTTCTTTCCGGGGCCTTTCTCGAGGACGACGGTTTGAAACGTGCAAACACTCGAACTCGGCCGCCTGGGCAAAGTACAAAAATTCGTTGTTATATTATCGGTGTTATCGTTATCCACGGATTTGTTTTTGCTTATCGACTCGTTTGGCGCGTTAGGTGGGTCGGTCCTCCTGCTTTGACCTCCGTAGCTCACGATCGCTCTCCTAAACATTTTGCTGTTGTTATTTTTTTGAAAATAATGCTGCCTTTTCAACAATGGGCTGGTAAACTGTTCGATGTTATTGTCGTTTTGTTTATTGTTTAACGGCGTTGCAATTGCGTATGCATTTTCATATTCCATTACTCTATTCGATGACTCGTTTACTGATATCGCACGCGATATGAGAAGGTCAACATTCACGGATTGTGTACACAAAGATTGCCTTGCTTCCGATATTGTTAAGTTTGTAAAACGCATACCGTTCACGTTTGTTATTTCATCTCCAACCAATAACGCCCCGTCCCTGCAAAATAATTTTTAAACACATCCATTATTAATTCAACATTATACACACCTATACGCGAGGCCACCTTCAACGATATGAGCGATAACGTATCCTTGCCCGGGAGGTGACTTCTTGGCTATCACAATTCCTAACTCTTCATTCGGCGAATTCTTAACCAACCTCACAAGGATCCTCTCATTATAATCGTGCCCGCGATGATTCTCATCAAACCCATGACATCTTTCGAATCCCGTTTCGCTGTACCCGGAAAACCGCGATTGGCTATCGAAACTTGAGCAATTCGAATCTGTCACCAATATACCGCTATCGGTATCATCGCAGTCTAAAAGCCGCATTTCGTCGTCCAGATCGTTTTTCACTTCGCAAGGTGGTTGGTGCATGTTACGTTTTTGGAACTCCTCAAGTCCGGGCAACGCTCCGTAGGAGAAACTCCTCAATTTCGGTTTCGAATTCTTCCGTTTACCGGAAGATTTATTCGGGGTGGATTCGGATAGAGGCGCCTCCTGATTCCTGTACAGTCTAGCTAGAAATTTACTCGTTGAGGATTGCAAATATTTCCCGGACATCGCGCGTAATTTATCGGTAAAACAGAACGTCCTATTCGTTACGGGTTCTGCACTGGAGGAGGCGCACGTTTCGTAAGAATTTTGATCGACACTCGCGTTGCACGTACAGGTATTTGCGCACGTCATGCACGGGGATGAGGAGGTTTTAAAGCAGGATAACCGCGTCGTCCTGACTTTATCCAGGATAGGATTGCGCTGATTTTGTTTGAGTTTATGGTAGCCGTCGGATTTTTCGATAATAACGCTGCCTTCGACGTTGTAGAGATTCACATTATTCTTGCTGTTGTGGTGGATGGGCCAACCTGAGTGAGAGATGCGTGAAAAAATGTAAAATATGGTGGGTACAGATTTTTGGGAGTACCTAATCTAGATCGGCTGTTGTGCCCGTTAGAGGGTTCCACGTCTAATTTCCGGCGGGGATTTTGATTGTGTTGGTCGTTTCTTATCGGTGACAAGCTTAGCAAACGCGGGGAATCCCCCTGTTTACGAAACCAGTGCATTATCTGTAAATTAGAATTAAATCTGTTATAACCGGCAATATATGCATATAAGTCTTCTCATTTTTTTAATCAGATCTTCCTAAAATTGAATGGGCTACCATAATATATGTTCAAAATTATCGTAAAGTGACCCTCTCGTTGATTAATCCATTAGAAAATAAATTAGGGATTTGGTGTAATTTAATTATGGAAGTCTCTGTGTATTTCGTTGTAAATGTATTGATTTTCAAAATTATCTACGCAAAATATCGGTAGGATTATCCTCACTACCAAAAAAATTAATCACAAATGTCGCCATCTAATTTGGCGGTTACTGTATGCATGTAAAATGAGATATCCATATTGCCAAATACCAAAGATAAACCTTGAAGGCGAAAAAAATTAGCATAACACAAAATGAAAGTTGCTGTCCTTTATCAGTTTCGCCTGGAAGGCATGTATTAAAAAAAACAGGTGTTTATCTGATTGTGAATTAAATATATCTTCACGTTATAATGTTACTTTTTTTACGGGTGCAAACTAAGTCAAGTGTGTCTTGTCTCGGCTTACAATTTACAAAATAAACAAGAAAGACATATGTAATGTACTCGTGTGTAGTAGTTCCGCGTATATCCATATATAATTTCATAGATGTATCATTCTTTTCTTTTTCAATGAACATTTCGCTGCATAACGGTTTCTTACATTAATTGTTATATCCCGATTAAATTACGAGTTGTGCACGACAACTATTGCAAAACAACAATTATAATAGCGGATCTAGTAAAATTATCCTCAATACTGTATGAATTTAGGATTTTAAACGTTTCAAACTTCGTGCACGTAATACAACTTAAATATCCTTGGAGGATGTTTCACATTAGCAATACCTCGAAATACTCCCTGTTTGCTAATTAGTACCTCTATTCTACGTGTACGTAGGTATTACAGCACACAAATATCATTAACGTGAAATAGGCGGTTAAGAACACATAGTAAATCGTTCCATTTCTATATCGGGTATTAGATACGTAATTTAGAAGATTAGCATGTAAGAGTTTAGGTTTACGAACTCCAAGAGTAATTTAGCTAATTTCGAAAACTATTATCGAAAGAAGATGTTTAAATGGTTTTGAATTATACGAGGAAAACGCGGAAATTCGTGGGATAGACGTATAAATGACCAAATTCCGATTAAAAACTGACGTTAATTTATTACAGGATAAAAACGTGATTTTCGCGGAGATGTTAGAGAATGAAAATTATGATCGAAAAATTAACGGTTTTATTTCGTCATAAATTCGTCAGTTTTCCGCCGAAACGCCCAATATACTAACAAAATAAGTTTTATTATAGGTAATGTTGTGTTCCAACATTTAAATACATTTATGTAATACCACGAGAGATGTAGGATTCGATTATGAATAAAATAAAAATAAATTCGTGGGATAGACGTATAAATGACCAAATTTCGATTAAAA